>DWON01004721.1:0-15858 GCA_018251015.1 Phocides pigmalion okeechobee | reverse complement strand
GAGTAGCAACGTATCTAAGTACAAAGTCAGATAGGCATTTTAGTCGTGTTTTTGGTTGTACGTGGATGTCTATAGGCTGCGACTACTTAACATCAGGTGGTTTGCATGCTCGTTTGCTACTTTTCTCAGATGAAAAAGATAGGTATATGGGTGTCTGAATGCCTGAGCAGGATTTATAACTACGATAGTAGGTATTCGTTTAAAAATTAATTGAATAAATTATAAAGTACAGAAGCATTTCTTGTAACACGACCTCAGCTGAAATTAATAATAAATATTGTTAATTAGATTACTTTTAGCATAACATTTCCACGAACAAAATTAACATTTTATAAGTCAAAGGTCAAATTATTCTTGGGCCATTTATTCAAAAGTAAGTAATAAAATTGAAAGTTCTCTCAATCTGAAATCGCATATGGTCGACGTCATACAGGTGGCAAAAATTTAAATCTATACAAATTAATTTTACAAATTAAAATGTGACGTCATAATCATATTTAATATACGTTGAAAAAATAATAAGTCACATATAACTAAGATTCTTCCTTGAAAATATTTGTATATTAAAAAGAAAACACGTTTAGTTCGTTCCGGGGTATTCAAGATATTACGAAGTTCAGAATCTCTAAATATTATAAAACAAAGTCCCCCGTCGCATCTGTGTGTCTGTTCGCGATAAACACAAAAAGTATTGGACGGATTTTCTCATAGTTTTCAACAACACGTAAAGTAATTCCTGAGGGAGGTTTTGGTGTATAATAAGTTAAGTTTTTTATAAATTGGGCGAAAATTAAATAATTAACTTCAATATAGTAATTCAGTCGTCAGTCGAAATAGATGTTTCTAATTGTTAGTTATTGCAACTAGGTAAAGACTGGATGCAAGAATGAAAGAAAAATAATGTAAGTAAATATAAACTTTATTACTCGAGCGAAGCTGGGTCGGGTCGCTTATATTATATTTCAATGTTAACATTTTAAATGTTAAAACCACTGCCTAAACTTTAAGAACCATGGATCGAACAAGGCCTGTATGCCTTCTCAAAATATTATTGAGTTTTGTTATATTTTTGTATATAATTCTTCTGTTAGCGTGACATTGAACTCCTCCATACGGCTCTGTGTGTTTAAGTGTATCCAGGTACACCTTCTGCAAAAAAATAATTTTAGATTTTTTAGAGCAGGACAATGTATGCTGGGCTCACTAGTTCGGAACATAAAAATAAAATTTAATATATAACAAGTAGAAGTTTTCAAATTTTAACATTTTTTTTAGAAAAACGCACTTTATTTAAAATAATATTGTACTTATCTGGAAAATGTATCACGTGAGCCTACATTTTCGGGTTCTTTCGGATTTTCTATCAGAAAAAGTTGCATTGTACTCATATCCGTCATTTTCAAATTGTCATAACTTTTTTTTTTATAGACCGATTGAAATGAAATGAACTAAATATTAAGTGAAACTGAAAATCGCACTAAAATCGGCGATGCCGTTTCTAAGTTTGGCGTGCACAAACGCACAGACAAAAATTCTCAGAACTATGGTTTTTGACTTTTATTGTATTATTAAAGATCCTTAATAATACATAGTTCAGTATAGTTCTTATATATCTTCCATGTACATGCAGCGATAGCTTACAATTTTAATATTTTATATACTAATGTAACATTTCATAAATAGTTATCGCCGCGCACAACAAAAAAAAATCATATGAAAAAATCTTTGTGCTTGTATTACTTTGTGCTTAATTGATTATCTGTGGGCAGAATAGAATAAATAAATATTTTGATTATCTGTGTGCAGAATAATGTAAATCATTTTTTTTCCTACAAAAAATTTTTACGCTCGTATTATTTTGTATCAAAGGTAGTACACAAATCGGCCCGTCGCCGCCCCGACGGGCATTTACATATGGGATTATCGTGTTGCCCACACAGACACGGTTTTCCAATACCCCTAGTCGTGCGTCAAACGCCGATTTTAATGGCCAACAGTTTATGAAGAGAAATGTTTTCGTAAACTCCCCATGAATAAAGATAGCACTAACCGTCCTTGTGTACATACATGGGCGGATGTGAAATGTCCACAGGCTAAAAGATATGGTAATGTGTGATTTTAGGGTTCCGCAGGCACTAAAGGAACCCTTACATATTCCTTTACGTTAGAAGAGAGGCGAATGGGTTTGCAGGTTTGATATGTGGTCACTACAGTCCATCTACAGCTGCAGATACATCCAACCTCAGACAATATCTGTCTTATCTGTGGTTCGTAGATGTAAATTTGAATTTGAAAGGAATTATTGTGTCTATTGGAGAGGTGTGGTTGCCGGGCACACTTTTTATTTTAATCTGCAGAGAGTAGCCAAGACTGTGCAGGCGAAATGAAGTTCAATAGTCGCTGCAGCCCATGAACACACACACTACTACAAACAGGACTGAAATTCTATCTGAGCTCGTACGTATATGCGTTGCTACTTTTAAGGTCTAAGTTGGTCTAAAACTTGCTTTTAAGTGTAAGTAACCGCACCCTCTAACCGAAATATAAAGAATGCTTTAAGGCGGATTATAAGGGCGGCGGTGGTACCACCCCGTTCATGCTGTAATTCTACCAACTGTGAGATGGAGACAAGTAAGACGGTTATCTTACACCACATATGTGTATGTACGGCCTGAGATACTCCAAGCCTTTTTAAGATTGGATGAGATCAGGCCTTTTTTCTTACTTCTGTTTTGAGGGCACGCTAATTCTCGAAAGATGTAAGTCCATATTTTTTGTACTTGAATAATTTTGACATATTAAAAAAAAAATCATTTTTTATTTATTACAAAGGTACTAAAATTAATTGTTTTTATGACAAAATTTTTGGTATTTTTCAAATTTGTTTACGGGGCACTGCGTGTTCCCTTTTGCCTCCGCAAAAAAGCCCTGAATGTGACAATCTATGGGCTACAGGAATCACTTAACTTTTCACCCTCACGTGACCTTACAGCTCACTTGCTATTCTAACAAATAATAAAAAAAGCAGACAATGGGTCTGCTGATATTTGACCACATTTGTGTACCGCTGCAATCATAACCCTCTTAAAACATTTCTTCAGTTTCAATTGGAGGGTTGTCTTTGCCGGCTACATTTAAAAGAGGCGACCACCTCAGTTCTCAAGAGGCGTGATAATCCTAGGGATATGTGGCATGTAGTGGTATGAGTAGTACGATCTAATGCAGCAACCATACTGTTAAAGTAGCCATTGCTAGAACGCTAAATATTGGTCCAAAATCTACCAAATAGTTGTCGGATCACGTACAGTGACGGGTTTCGTAAACTTAGCGAAGTAATAAAAAGCATTCCATATCTTAAGAACCACTTTATGTTTTTTCAACTACTACTTCAATAAATTTTATATTTTCTACCCCCTAATTTATTTTTATGTGAGAAGAGGAGCAAACGAGCATGCAAACCACCTAATGTTAAGTAGTCGCAGCCTATAGACATCCACGTACAACCACAAACACGACCGAAATCCTATCTGAGCTCGAACTTAGATGTGTTGCTACGCCTAGTATTGTTTGAGGTTAGATACGAATATCTATAGACTGCTGGGACCTAAAATCAAATAACATTTTTGCTCGTTTGCTGTTCCAAAACAAAAGAAATAAAACTAGACCCATCGGTCTGGGTCTTGAGAAAGCATTTATTTATATGTATGTTTATTTATATCAAGACAAAAGCCTTCTCGGCGACCTTGCGATGATTTATCCCGAGTTCCACCAAGTGAAATATGGGACGACTTTTAATTATAGCCAAATTGAATATTCATGGCATGGCGCTCTCAGTGTTGCCGACGTCCAAAATTGAGGTCAATCTCTTCTGTATACTCATTCTTGTCTATATTTATACTGTATCAGCTTTTCTGGTGACACGATACTCTCTGTGTACATCTCAATAATATATTTGGGGCACAAGAGAACTCCTGAAGTGTCAGTGCACGTTGTGAATGGTCTTTTTGAAGTTACGTGTAGGACTTGTTATGAAAAATGATGAGAGTGAATTTTTCATCAGCACGTTAAAGTTGGCGTGTTTGGGAAAATTATGTGAGTAATTTTTTTAATGTTGCCAGTCAAATTAGAACAATATTGGCTATGGGAAAACGATCAATTCATTTATTATTTCATAGCTTAGATATTATTTAGCATAAAATTGGCTTCACGCTCGTTTGCTACATTTTTAAAATTCAAAATCTTATAGTAATATGTATTATAGAATATGTCTACAAGGGTAATAAATACGAGCATCCAGTTCTCGTAATGCTTCTTTTTCCCGGTTTTCTTTTAACATTAAAGCAGTTGATAATAATAATTTTTAATGCGCACATAATCGGACAATCAGAGATGACAAGTACTCTACTCCACTGTGGGAGACCGTAATTTGCCGTCATTTCATATCATATACTTGCGGCAATTTCTACGGCAGATAGATTGTGAAAGATAAGCTTAAAACGGTGGGCTTTGGTGGGCACCTTTTTTTCCGGTTGTCAACGGTAGAGGGCAGTCGCTGAACCTAGTCGGAGGCTGTATAAGCAGTTTGTAAATATCGGTCTGATACAGTGGTCACATACCCACCTTTACTTATTGCAGTAACGTAGTGGAGTGTTTTAGGCTTTCCCAATTTTGTTTATTTTAATTTCCATCCACCCATCAGCCTGTATGCGTTCACTGCTGGACATAGGCCTTACCTAGACGGTTTCACTTAGACCGGTTCCGTGGCCTCTGCATCCTGCAGTTACCCGCTATCCATACCAAAAGACCAGATGGACCTGGTCTTTTTATTTATTTATTAATATCCTGCTACTTTTACTAAGCTACCTTGATTTTTTTCATCTTGATCTGTCTGTGTAATCTTACGAAAAATATTTTTTACTATTGATATAGACAGAACTTAACAAGCATTACAAAAAAAAAAAAACAAAAACAAAAATTATAAACTAAATAAAATTCATAGATAACCACAAACAAAAATTCATATTTACAATAATGAAAATCTTAAAAGTAATTATAATAAAAGCATAACCTAAGCAATTTAAAGGGAATCCGTGCCCATGCAGCATGTTTTCAAAAACTATAGCTGCATTTCCACGTTGAATAGCAATCGCAATTCTCTGCGCGAGATATGAACCAGCCCTCTTATCACCGAGGGCATCGATCAAGCGTCGATCAGAGCATAGTAAACAAAATAATATCCACATCCTAGCTATGTTGTAAGGAACATGCTCAACAATGAGAATTAAACGCAATAACCTGCGGAATTGAGATGCTTGGCAACATTTTTTAAATAAATTGTGTTTCGTGGAGTAGTCATTTCCACTAGTTCTGAGAAATTGTTTTAAGCGTAATTAAATTTATTCCCTTTCATAACAGGTAGGATTTATAAATTGGGTCTTGTGCGAAGATGTTTTTTATTTAATTTTCCAGGTTTCCACATTCTTGAAAACTCTCACGGTTTACCTAATTACGCCTGAAAACGAAAAATTGCCAACGGAAATGTTTACTTACGCAAAAATGTTCACGTTGATTAGGTCTCGTTCAGGCAACGTCTTCACTCAATTGTTTTCTTAGAAGCTCGGAATTATGAAGCTTCCAGTGAAATTAGTTTAGAGTTAGTTATGCTACGGTCAGACGACTTGGCGGAAAACAATTTCATATTGCAACTTCTGAATGGGGTTAAATCTAAAAATACGCACACCGAGTTGAAAATAGGGTCGTTCGGACTCTTAAAGTTTACGATCCTACTACCTACTTGAACCGTCTCGACAGAAAGCTTTATGGTGGTGTCGTATTACGGAAAACTGGTGAACGTAAACATAATGAAGTGAGCTAGTCCAATCAGTATTTCACCAGATAAATTGTGGTCGAGTGCTCGAGTGTTCGGGTAAGGAGGCGGCGTGTATGCATATAACATTGTGCAAGCAAGGCAGCCGCACGACGCAGGGCCCTCGTTACGGTGCCAAAGCTTTCGATCTCGAAGCTCTATCGCCCAAGGACCGCACCCGAATCGTGACATCGATTAGACGCGAGCGGCGCACGGTAATCGAGTAATACGGTTACGAAACTATAAAATATTGTGGAGTTAAGTTACGTTACGTAGGTATTCAAGTTGCGAATTGTTCACTCGCCGCGGAGCGTTCGACGACTCCAGCGCTCAGACGTTGGCTCAGTGCCGCGCCGACCGTCGCGCGGAACGTACGCGTCAAGTGATCGCCCCGCGCCCTACGCGCACCCTGTTCACCTGTGCCCTGTGTTATTACTCCGTAAGCACGTAAACATACTTAACCGACGTGAGAAGTGCATCCAAGTGAGATCGGAACGTCGTATGCGTGCGTATTGCGAACGCTGTACCGAGTGACAGTTGCATTCTGCAGGTGCTTGGTTCTTTATTAATTGAAAAGTGATTGTAATGTGGTCACGGCCGCGGCTCACATGTCCGGCCCAGTTTTCACGATCGTTGCCTCCGTCTTAGAATTCCACTAGTTGCTTTAAATCCGGCGACGGGAGAACGTTAGGCGGTCCGTCGCCTTCTCCGTCTCATGCACTTGTTGATTCGGCGTGCTGGATTCTTTGATATTTATTCCAAACCGCTTTATCAACCTTCTCAGTACATCGTTTAACCCGGTACAGTAAAATGTCACCGATCAGCGCAACTACGCTTGAACTATACTTACCGTTTCAAATCAACAAATCATCAACACTACTGCTATGTATAAGGATTCGTTGGTGACGTTAGGTTTTGGAAATGTTTCGATCAAACCAAATTAAGAACAACACAACACTTACATTAGTTACATAAAATACAATTGATAATAAGCACAAAAATTGTAAATAACAATATAAATGCTCTCGAACGTTTTTACGAAATCAACGCATATGGTGTCGTTTTTTGATATGAAAACTGATTGATAGTATTTTGTAATTGGATGCTGTAAAAAATCTTCAAAGATTCTTTTAATCGTATCGTTTTTAACCGCTACGCTTTTGTAAGATTGGTTTTACAGTTTTAATTAAATCGAGATTATGAATATGTCGGATAACGCATGATTTGTCGCCGGTAGAAATAAATCGTTTCGGGTTACCCATGTTATGATAAATGGCTCATGTCGTTTCGTTTAATCGTTTTCATCTATCTAGCGAAACCTGTGAGATGCATGCCACTGTCACACACGATAGAACATACATATATTTCTGCGTACAACAGTTACAAATAAACTTAAATCTTTAAATATAAATAGATATGCGTATAATGTTCTTGACATTTAAATACGATTTCTGAAAAGGTTGATTAATGATTTTATGTCATCGAACTTCCTATTACAGGCAACTAAACGTAAAGAAAAATGAGGTTCATGTTTTATTACACTCTTAATATAAGATTCCCTTTCTACGTTATGCAGTTAACCTAGGAAAATCAAGCTGACCTGTATTGGATCGTACGAAATCCACTCTTGATTTCATTTTGATACTTTTAGCTTTTTGCGAGACATTTAGTTTATAAAATTCCATTACCAACAAAATCTAATACGGCGTGAACGGATTGAACTTTTGATATGCGTCTTAAATTTCAAGGAAAACCATTTACTAACGTTCCGTTTCGACGTGATTTGTTTTGTTTTGTTTGTCTGTCCCGGAAGAATTCAATAGGTATCTTATGTCGTGTACATTGTTGATATTGGGTGTCAATTGGTATCGTATACAGCTTTTTGAGTATCGATATCAGATGTTGATATCGAGTTACGTTACTTATTGCTAAGAAAACTTGAATCAACGACCTATTTTTTTAACCGGGGCTTGGTACTTTTACTAAAACATTAACCAACGATAGTTTGAGATTAGGAGTAGACAAAGTTGGTCTTAACCCTCTAGCGATTGTATTGTCAAAGTGGGTTCTCAAAACAACTATTCTTTCTCCGTGACAGTGTTTTAATTTCATTACAAGAATAATTGCAGGCTGTGGACAGACTTCCTTTTGATGTCGTGTCTCGTTAGTTCCATTAACGTATATTTAAGTTCTTTTATTATTATCGTGATATTCGTGTATGTCCATTTGTTTAATTTTTGGGATTTATTATCTTCAATGATTAGTATATATTTTATAAATATAAATACATCTTACAACTATTTTTTACATTACTTATATTTTACACGGATATTAAAATATTATGCGATCTTTTTCAGACACTTGCAGATTAATTGTTTAAGATAATTTAAAATTTACATCTTTTGTACTACAAGACGAGTTTCAAAATATTTTAATGTGCCCATTTAAGGAAATGTTACATACGAAGCAACATTAATATAGATGAATACTTTTAGTTTAATTACTTCCTGTGGCGTAAAAATCCGTATCGGGGATATTAAAAAGGAGTTAGGAGCTAAAATATTAACTGTAGGGTGAACCCAATTTAAAGCTACTTAGCAAAGGTCAACACAAAAGACACCCTGATGAATCATTTATAACTTTTTCAGCGTGATTAATTTTGTTACAAGTTAAGGCAGAAAGTTTTTGACGAACAAAATGGTAGCCGTGGTCGCCAATTTTCGCATCTCACAAGACTCAACTCGTTATACAATGCTCTGCTACTATAATGAATCTTGCTAACTTTCTCGTCCCGAACTAATTTTGTTAGAAGTTACACGAATAATTAACAAGCGAATGTCGTGACCCTTGTTCCGAGTGCCATCATTTGTTATTAGCGTACTTGGTTTGCGTTGGCACAGAACACAGTCTTTCCGCAACTTTGGACTTCCGATGTCATTCGTTTTGAATATTATTCGAAGATTAAACCTTATCTTATCCTTTTGTTTACATGGCAAGATGCAGTTAAATTTTAGCTTCACCCAACCCAGTTACAATTCTTGCTTTTGTTTCAGTATTATTGCATTTCCTTGTTTTACGTTTCGGTATAGATATTTTCTCAAATAAAAAATCCAAGCAGTGTCTCGCGTGAACTAATACTATTAATTCTAGTTATACAAATGGTAGTCAATAAACAAACAATTTAGTTTTATCAATTCTCGCGAATACGCAAATTAATAGAAGCCATTTATAACACTGTCAAGCTGGTCTATTGCACGACAATATCAGATTTTATTTTCTGCATCAGTGGCTCGTACTGAAGCCGGTCTAATAACTTGTGTTGCGTTGATGCAGTTTAGTGGAATTTTCTCAAAGATTAGACTTAGCATAACTTTGCAATTTATTCTTAGCGTTTTTCTATTCCAGGTTTTATATAAAAATACTCCTTAACCGAGAGTTGCTCGTGCTAATTAGGTCGATAAATTTTTAAGTTGCCTTTAAGAAATCGATTAAGGCTTAACTGTTTTGTTAGAAATTACCTAGTATTGTATTTTATCGCCTTATTTACTATGTTATGATTTTTTTGCAAGTTCAGATTCTCTAATCGTTACGCTGTAGTAAAGTTATTTGTTTATCTTCAAACTTTAATCGAAACTGGTTTTGGTCGTGAGTGTTGGGGTTATATCACAGTGTTTCTGGGTGTCAGATAATCCTAATTTATGGTCGGTGCAATATGTGTTGGAATAAAAAAACGTCGCTCGCTCTCGCGTCATTTTTCCTTATTTGGCCTCGCTTGTAGAATCAAGTTTGTTATCGCAATTTTTATTATTTCATAATGGTTTACCTCGTAATGTTACTGTGCGACTAAAGTGGCGTTAGAGTAATGATTTTGTGATGATTGCACGCCGCTACTGTATACGATTCACGTGTTTTGTTCTATCGTGGAATGATTACTGCTTAGTGACTTATGTCAATCGTATTTTTCATTTACATTAGATTGTTAGACGCGTTACCTTAATAATGCTATTACAGAGGAACGCTTTAATTGAATTGTATGCACATACAATAATAATTACATTTATTAATAACGAATAAGCTGCTATTCAATTCCCATTGAAGGCCATAGAAACTCGATAAAGAGAAAACTATATCGTAGATTGTCCACAAAAGATACTAAGCCGGAAATTTTCACCAAACACTTTTTATACATACAAATGTTCTTTTAACTCGATTTGTAGGTCATTGCCGGTAATTTGTTGATTAACCAACCGACGGGTGGTGTCTGGTGAAACGTCCCCACCTTGCATCGGCTGATGCAAGATGCTTAATGCTTGACTAATAGAATGCGTTTGCCTGTAACACCTGAACATTCCGGAGAGAAATATTTGAAGTACAAAACGATTAGCAATGCACCCACATATTGCTTTGATGATGCGTGTAGTCAACTCCAAACGTGATTGAAATTTAGTCTTATAACAGTCATAGGTGCATAGATATCTGTAGGTTCCTTGATGACCACTACACTCTTTATTTCGTATTTAATTAAAAAGCTTGGATATATTGATAGATTTATTGTCCTTGATTATACTAAACTAATCCTACATGGAGCTTAATTTAGGTCTGTTTAGTGACCACGCGCGATCGCCTTGGTGCTAACGAACGTACTGAATTTTTGGTGATCATTAAATATCTCTGAAGCCTAAGTTTTCGCCATTAACGATATTTTTCTTTTATTACCAATATTTTGAACTAGCTGTCTCATTTAACTATCCTTCACAGTTTTCTCTGAAGACTGCGTTGGAATGTCTCTTATCTTTAGCTTTTACAGCTATCCCTAAAGATTGAGTACTAACGGCTCTTATGACCACCCTATACAGCTATATGTTTGAATATTATATTTGGAATGTATATAGTTAATCATTTGAATTAAACCGTTTTTTTATTATTATGAAAGAGTAAGAAACGAGCATGCAGGCCATCTGATGTTAAGTGGACATTGCAGCCCATGGACAACGGATGGATGGACGCGGATGCGTTCCTACTCTTGAGGACTAAGATGGTCGCCTCCAATAATGTGTATCCGGCAACCACACCTCCCTAACCGAAACACAATACATAAAGAACATGTTGCTTTACGGTGGGTTACGAGGGTGGCGGTGGTGCCGCCCCGGGCCAGCTCTAACGGCTCTAACATCTTTCGAATTATATTTGGAATGTATGTAGTTAATCATTTGAATTAAGGGTTTTGAATAGATGATTATTTTTCACGAAGACGATTGATTTGCTTGCAATTGAAGGTTTCAAAGGATTGTTTTGGTAAGTACTTTTATTCTATATTCTAATTCACAATATCAAGGGAAGGTAAATGTTTTACTAATAAAGAATTAACCCTGCGTTTTCAGTTTTCCTAGCCTAATAAAAAGATTAATAAACCTGCAAGGTGGTAGAACCATTCCAAGCCTTTATACTCCGCCATGAATACTTACACTCGTGTTTCGGTTCGAAAGGTGCGGTTGCAGGCTATACTTACAACCGAGACGAAAATCCAAGCATTTAGGAGTAGAAACACATCGACGCACGACGTCTTTAGGCCTTAATTCTGTTTGAGGTTAGATGCGATCCTATGGACAGACGCGAGTCTATGGGTTATAGAGACCATCTAATATCAAGGTTGCACGCCCTTTCGCTACTTTCCACACAAAAAACGGTCGCATTTGTCTGTCTGTCTGCCACTAATTCAAAATATTTGGCACATCTCTATAACCTTGACGAGTTTACAGGCGAATAAGCATAGACAAAAAAGTACTATTCGATATAAATAGAAAAGAGGAAGGTCTAATCCAAAAGAGTACTGATCTAGAGATCAATGCACTGCTTAAACAGCTTCTTTATAAAGCATAAGTTAGTAAGGGAGTGATTTTAAACATTCTACCCCTAAGGGTGGAATAGAAATGAACTCTTTTTTGTCTTTATACTACCTCTAAGGGTGAAAAAAAAGTGTTCTTGATACCTTTTGATTGATTTGCTTCAAATGTACCCTGGATGAATACGGCATATTTGAAGTATTTATTTTGAACTATACCCTGGATGTATAGGGGGTACAATTGAACCAAATCGTTGTGCATAAATTTCTAATATAGATTATTTTTTTCTCTACATGCATAAGTAGCTTTATTTTTACCCTGTATGATTCGGTACGTTAATTTTTACTCTATATGTATAGGATAAAAATTAAGTTGTATAATATATTGTATAATATGTTGTAATATATAATATATATCTGCTTCTGCGGCAAAGCCGCGGGCATGAGCGATTTCTTAATGGAGCGTAGACTGAAGGCAAATACTAAAGGTTAAATTTTCGGTGTGGCTTCAACGATGCTTACTTTGACCTTTGCAGAGAGCCTCTCGATCGAGAGGGCGCTAGTATTGCTATTGGATGAAGATGAGTGGATAGGAATGGAGTAAGTCCAATATTAACACTTTCCTTGTGGCGTACGGCACTGCAGATCCCCTGCTACAACACAAACCCCTAAGGGTATACCCCTAAAGGGTGTATGAGGTTCAAATATTTTTTTATATGAGAAAAGCAGCAAACGTGCATGCAAACCACATGATTTTAAGTAGTCGCAGCCCATAGACGTGTAACCACAAATACGACTGAAATCCTATCCGAGCTCGAACGTAGACACGTTGCTACTCCTGAGGACTAAGATGATCGCCACGCTTCAAAATGTAGCCGGCAACCGCACCTCCAACTGAAACATAAGTAATACTTTACGGTGGATTATGAGGGCGGCAGGAGAACCTCCCTGGTGGTTCTCCCACCTTGACATTTAAATATTTAGTAACAAACTATGTTCATAATACTGTTTCGAGTTGAACGGTACAAAATAAAAAAAAAGATTAATTTTAGCGGCTTAGCGGTTGTGACTGATGCAAACAAGCTATACAGATGAAAAAATCCAGAAATGTTGGTAAAAGTATTTCCAAAAGACATTTAGTATGCAAATATTCCTCGTTTAAAGTTTTATTATGATGTGTAATAAGACACTACGGATTGACTTTTCAAAATTTATTGGTCGTTTCAAAATTTTATTGTTCTGTAACAGAATTGTGGTTATTAATTAATAAAATTATACAATACATCATAATAAGTGTAGAAACTTAGAAAACATTTATAATATGTAATATGGTTATTTATCAAGGACTGATTTAAAAAGAGTGCCGGGAGTTTTTTCCGCCGGCTTTTTTCTCCCGGTCAATCTTAGCCAACAGGCGCTCAAAGCCGACGTACTGATTTTACATTGTACCCTTGTAAGTTCATTAATTATATGTGAATACCTTACAATAAAATAAAATATTTGAATTTGAATTTAAATATAACGAAACTAAATATAAATATGTAACTAGATTATAACAGATAAAAAAACATAATTAGATACATTTTTTATCTGTCGACTACAGACTATGTACATTATACATTGTCAAAATGCAATAAACAGGCGGATTGGTGTAATGTTGTTTTTAACATAATTAATTATTTACGTTTATAATAATCGCAATTCATTTATACATAAAAAGTATAATGGTCATTATACTACGTGACTTATTTAACTATTTTTATATCGAATAAATTAACACGCAGTGCTAATCGATTGTAAACGAATATAAATTAAATCGATATTGTAAATATAAATTAAATCGATATTTTACTTAGTAACCTGAGATAAATAAAATATAATTTACTAGCAGTACGTCCGCACATGAGTTCGTTATAAATTGATCTAGTTATGAGAAGACTTTGTATTAAGATTGAACATTTTGGGAATTATGTCTTATAATAAAAATCATGTGAATTAAGTTATTGAACGGATCGAGATTACATGATCGATTTACAAAGAGCAGCTTAACTTTTATAAGGCATTATACGAAATTTTAATTTGACGTTTATTTTGATGGCGTAGTGGGCTCAGGGTTTGAACTTGGGATGCGTGGGGGTACATACGGACGGGGGTTAGGGGGTCAGACCTCCCTATGAACAAATAGACAAAAATTCTTACAACAATTTTTTTGGGTTCTAGTAGTAAAGGCCCCTAATGAAATTTTCTCATATATTATCTCCTATATACAAACAGTAATCAGTTACAAATTTATTATTTATGTAGATAGTTCATATAAATTGATAGGTGGTCGAACTATAGTTCAACCGGGGAGGTACCACCGCCGCCCTCATAATCAGCCATAAAGCATTACTAGTGTTTCGGTTGGAGAGGTGCGGTTGCCGGCGACATTTTGAAGCGAGGCGACCATCTTAGTCCTCAGGAGTAGCAACGTGTCTACGTTCGACCTCAGATAGGATTATAGTCGTGTTTTTGGTTATACGTGGATGTCAATGGGCTGCGACTACTTGACATCAGGTGGTTTGCACTCGTTTGCTACTCTTCTCGAATTTTTTTTTTATTAAATCTTTATTGTAAATGATATAGAGACCTAAAAAACCTAACTCCACGATTATGAACAAATAAGATTACTCGTGTTGACCTGAAAAGCAATGTTTTTGTCTAACTAACATTTATGCCACGTAAACTAAACGAAATTTGCTCATTATGCCCACTTTGTGGACGATTCCAACAATATTTTCGTTATGATCGTGCTGATGGTAACAAAAAAGTTTTCGGTTTTATCTATATTACATAAATCTGTTTGTTGTTTGTACATACATGTTTTGTCCATTTTTGTCACATTTTGTGTCAAATATTAGATTTGTAACTCAATGTACTTCTGATCAACTATTTTTAATATTCATTTATCCGTCTGTCTTTCTGTCTGTCAATCTATCTGTCTATCTATCTGTTTATCTGTCTGTCTCTGTCTATCTATCTGTGTGTCCTTCCGTCCTTCCGTTCGTCTATCCCTCCGTCCATTCGTCTGCCTGTTTGTTTTTTTGTATGTTTTTTATAATTCACGAACAGGTTGACTCATCTTTGTTTTTTTAACTATAATCATAATATGATCACGCAAATGATAGATCACGTGATACATTTATGTATTTAAATTTTAAAAGGTCTGCAAGTAACAGATACTTTTAGTCTACCATTTACTATTAACTCAATTCCTTTAGATATTTCAATACACGGTGTTTTGTTAAAAAATATAATATGTGCATGTAACTGCACAAGAACATGGTCGTTCTGTGTACTCGATTAGATTATTACCTTTAATTATGACAGTTCTCGTGATGCCAGTAACAATGGAATCCGCATTACTTTTTTGTATATCTGTTCTCAGTTATATAAGGTACTTAATATCTTGTTTTCTTTATTTATAAATAACTGGTACATGATGAAAATAAATCTAAGGTATATTATAAAAATATATATTAAATTTTAAAGGTGGGAGAACTATAGTTCGACTGGGTAGGTACCACCGCCACTCTCATAATCCGTAGTAAAGCATTACATGTGTTTCGGTTGGAGAGGTGAGGTTTCGGCCACTTTGCCAATGACAATATAGAAAATTGAATGTATCCTACTGGATCACATATACTCTGTAGTCGCTGGAAGTAGTCTGTAGTAAAAAACTTATTTATTTCGCAACAGTGAGCCGTAACTTTTGGAATGGATGAATGGAAACACGGATTGAATTCAGAATGGAATTATGTAGATGTATGTATAAATTTGCAATTAGAGAATTGAAACTCTAAATCTACAATGCTTTAGCCATGAAGTCGTTCTGATTTTCAATATTTTTGTATATATTGTTATTATGTGCCGTCTACTCATGATTAACGATTTTTGATATTTTATTGCCGATATTTCGAACCCGTCATCATCGTGGGACATCCCAGCCTCTATAGACGGGGAATACGGGTCTCGAGGTATACCCTCTTTGCCCGGGCCTGAACTCAGGGTTGCACCCCGGCTTAACTATGGTAGCCCTCGCCACTGTTAAGAGGGGGGGCTCGGGATAATCCCTCCGGCATGCTCAACTCCCGCTGCGTCCGTCGTCCGC
>DWON01004720.1:0-15859 GCA_018251015.1 Phocides pigmalion okeechobee | reverse complement strand
ATTCTGCTTTTAATGGTTGATTCGGATATGTGACCGACAAAATTTGAATTTTTGCAATAAAAAGGATTTTGAATATTATTGATTTGTGGCCCTCTTGTTTTAAAGTAGTGATTTATATAATTCAGAATCTATATTCTATAGTTCGATCGGGGACGTAGTAAGTTTGTGGTAATTTTTAAATATTTTTACGAAAAAACGTTTTCGAACCAGCTTTAATTGCAATTGGGAAACTGTTAAAATATAGGTACGGTGTTACGATAGAAAATCTATTCCAAAAAATATATTCCATTATAGAACTCGTTTAAAATTAGAAAACCCATCGTTGTCTTTTCTGATGTTAATAAATATTAATCACCTTATCCAAAGACGCTTCCAGGTACAATTTGTTGGGGCTCATCATAAACTCCTTCGACACCTCCACAGAGGGCTGCTCGCCTTGCTTACTCGGCGCATACATTATCTTCCTGATCGCTAACCGAACTGAATTTCTGCAAGAATTATTTATACATATATATTTTTACTAAGAAATGTAACTTAACACTTTGACTGCGGCGCTGATGTATTAGATCGGGTCAGCGTTGCGGGAGGCGGCCCTAAACTGGAGCTTAGTCCTCTAGAGTCTAGACTGAAAATGCGCCGACAATTCACTGAAATATTGTATTTTTTAGCATCTGCGTATCATCTACGAATACAGACATCATGTCCACCCCTGTCTTGCAGCGCCGACGTAAACACAGCACTTGTGTTCGCTCGTAACACATACAAATTTGTAAGTACAACACAGGTATGTACCAGCCGCAAGCGCGTTGCACCGCGAAATACACAGAATACATATTTTTCATGAATTGGTTGAACAACAGACGAATCCCACCTTGGACGGGCAATGTCCATCTACATGTCGCATTACAGGTCACTTTATTATGAATTGACGTTGTTTGTTGAATCATAAAGCGGCTAACCGCGGAGGTGAATCGTTCATAAACAACAATTACAAGAAAATTAACTGTCTTTTTGACAACGGTAACACTTAGTTTAACAACAAAACAATACACCACGCCTATTGTTGAGTGACTGACGCAAACTGACGTCATCTAAAACACTTGAGTATTTTTTGATGGTAAAGACACCGATTCCAGATGCTAAAAAATCATCAACACAAGGGCAAAGGAGGGATTATGGCCGAAATTCACTAGTGGGAAATGGAAGGACTACCGGCGTCGTGGATACTCTCTTTATCCAGACTCCCTCCAGAAATAAATATATTTTTTTATTGTTATATTATTGTACCTAATATATAAATATTACTGAAACAAATATTATTAACCAATCCCGCTGTTTAGCAACGGGTGCGGCAAATGCGTTACGTCAAGTCGAGCCAGTAATAACCCCCTAGTGGTCGAAGGACGATCCTATTAGGTCCGTATAAACGCACCACCACGTATAAACGAACCGTATTTACAGCAGCATACCTATGATGATACAGAGAACATCTTAATCTTTTGTTTTTGTTGTTGTTGTTGTGCTTGCATTCTTATATTTTCTTCTTGGTAATTTCTACGTACTTTATTTTGTCAGAAATATACATCTGGTGGTAAGCGAAACTTGCCCTGAACGGAGGATTGTTCAACCCCTATAGCACAGGTCTATACCTAGATTAGGGATGGGTTTCCCAAAATATTTGTAACGTCTTTGTACAACCTACATGTTGCAATGTAATTTACCTCTTGTGTGGCTTGTCGTCTTGCGTGTCGGCGACGAAGGCCTTCAGCTCGTAGTCGACGCCGCACGGCTTGCCGGTGTCGCCGGGTGCCGGCTGCAGCGTCACGGAGGCGGGGCAGTGCGGCGGCAGCTCGAAGTAGAAGGGATGTGCCGCGGGGCCCAGTTTACGCACCAGGCGCTCTTGCAGCCGAGTTAGAGGCCGCTTCGGCGTGCTCGTCGCTGGGTATATCTGATGAGTACCATTAGTTTGTAATACTGATTTGTTTCTCACAAGTTCAAGTAATTCATTGTTTTTGTGTTATTGAACTGGGGTTGTTTGGCAAATAATGCATTTATAATTAAATGTGTCAGAAACAGATCAGAGAACGGAGATCGCAGATAAGAAATCGGAGAATCAGAGATCGGATATGTGATGGATGACTACTGGTACCGAAAATTAATCGCTTTTAAAGGCACGTCAACGAGTCGGTCCCGTTAGCTATCTATTGACGATAGTCGTTAAACTTTGTCTAAAGATTGAGACAAGACTTAGACATGTTAAGTTTAAAAAATATAGTTTAAATAATTCCCTGACATAATGATATACTTCAAATAAAAAAAGATAAAATACAGGGTCATTTTCAAAATTGGATATATCATATATAAGGATATGATATATTTGCTATGCTATACTAATTATGTAAACTGCTTATTTAATCATCTTCAAACATAACAAATTGTGTACATAGTGCCTGTAATTGGAGCCTCAACAAAGGCTGTGTATTATAACGCTATATTACATTGGTACTAAGTTATGGCGTAAAATAATTAAACAAAAGGGCGCGTAGTTTACAACAGGCTACAAAACCTTATTTCCGCGAATTAACACTAATAAAAATAAATGTTCACCTGTTCGGCCGCCAAATACAAGTCCTTCCTGAAGGTAAGCCCGAGGACGTCGAGGTCCTCGCGGCCGTACCTGAATGCTGCCAGCACATGCCCAAACACCTTCCTCTCTTTAACGTACTCAGGATCGATTAACACCACACCATCTGCAAGAACAGCCATCACTAATTACATATAAGTCTTTACATATAAGGAGAACGCCCATTTTAAGGTCGTGGCGTAACAATCGAAACCTTTTTGAGAAAAAATATATTTATTTAGAAAGAAGGTTAAACGGCATACAATATTAACATTAATAATAAACTAAATAATAATATTTTGCAATGTACAATTGAAAATTTATTAATTATAATTTTGAGGATTACGGTTCGACCTACAGTGGTCTAACAAAAATTAATCAATATTCGTTCAGGTAGTAACAATATATCTACCTAACAGTAGTAAACATTACGTCAAACTACAATCATAATATGACGCATTGCTGAGTATTTATTGTTTTGATATTAAAACATACATGGTGCTCCTGATGTAGTAAACAAAACAGAGTTAGAGTTCGTTATCATGAATTCAGTAGAGTAAACATTAAAATTTGGCTTCGCGTGAAAAGACTCTTTATAAAATGTTCATTACCTAAACAAAGGCTTTTAATAAGATAATAAACGTTAATAATAATCACCGTATGTAAAAACAAGGCTAATCTAAGACATGATGATTTAAAACGATTATATCATAATATAACAAAATTGAAGATATTTCCAAGCGTCTCAAGTGAGTTCACTTTGATCTTTTCTCGACAAGAAGGTTAACATTTCTTTTGTTATATTTAAATATTGGGAGAAATACGAAATTATCTTCATAGAAGAAAATAGTTGTCATGGCATATTTGAAGAAAAGAAAAATTCTATAGTAAATTTTAATGTACCACGTGGAATAGCAAGCAATATTTTATTTAAAGACCATTTATTTAAAGCAACATAAAACATAACTAGAACTAGTCTTTTCAATGCATGTACTGTAAACCTCACAGAACATTTCAATATAAATGAAAGTTTCCACGAAAACCAAACAACACGGAAGCAATAACGTTTTGTTGGTTTCCCACCTGTGCAAATTTGCTAACATTTAAGGGGCATCTCGGAAAATTAAGCAGATTCCTTTGAAACGCGAAAAAGAAAGTTTTATTACAGTTTTTATCACTCACTTATGTTTTAATATACATTTCTTTCAAGCTACCCATAAAGAATCTTTAATGTAAAATTTATATTAAATTTATGAGCTATAGAAGTGAATATACGTGTAGTAAGTAAGTGAGTATGTTTGTATTCAAATATATTTACGTACCAATCGGGTCTACATGTGTGATGTGGTCTACGAAGTCTCTTTTCCCTAAATATACTGTTATCTGAAACAATGAAAAATATATGAACTTTTGATCACTGAAAAATCTTACTTAACTGCTTTGCTCCAATAATTTTAGAATGCCAGGCTCAGTAGATTCACCAAAAGAGAAAGTTATAAGCACTTCATCATATATTGTTGATAAATTATTATCGACATACCTGAACACTTAAAACAATATCATGAAGTTCCACTTTATAATGTTATAATGTGTAATATAATGTAATAATATAATAAATAATGTGTAATACAATGTAATAAAGTTATAATGTGTAATAGCACAGTTCGCATTGTATTCACTCTCTTTATAGGTACCTGCTTTGTTTTAACATTAAAAATTCAGGTGTTGCATTGTCTGCACCCACTTCGAACATTATTTTCTCTTTGTTGTTTGAAATGAAGCTGTATTTTGCTACTCTTTCTCGCATGCCATGAAATTCAATGACGTAAGTAACTAGTGTTTATTACAAAATACGAATTGTATATGGAACATCAATTTTCAATAATATGTACTTTAGTATGAAATCTCTATGTTCTTTTGCAAGATGTGCTACCTAAGATTCAATGCGGAGAAAGCTACTGTCGCCATAGGTGAAGCAGTTAACGCGTTTCGGTGAAGTGTGGTAGAAATCGCGCTCATATATTAGACGACCAATTTGTTTAGAGAAGAAGCAACACACAGTTATCAAAATAAAAATATAAGTCAGGTATTTACGGATTACAAATATAGACTTGTCATTTGCCAGTAGGTGAAATGCACGCTTCTTTTCTAGTCATTACATAAAATAAATTTGTCAGTGGCAAGTCAGGTATTGTAACTGAAAGGTGCGTTATTATTTATTGGTGCAAAAACTTTAAATTGGATTCGATTCTTTACCTTGCCGTTGGGTGAACTCTTTTTGAACACCCGCGTGGCTTGCCGCTGCTTGTTGCTGCCGCCGTCTTCCATTGTGCCGCCCCTGCCGCCGCACCCGCCGCACCACTGTTGCACACATAACACATTAAACCACTAATTTATATACTATTCGTAAAATACAAATAAAATACCACTTTCTATAACATTACTTTCTTATAAAACATAATCATTATAAGTTAAAATGTTAAAATAAAATTAACCTTTTCGGAAGCGAGTATTGTCATTTGTGCTATTCAATTATTTTACGTTGTTTCAATTGAACTTCAGGCTTCACTTTGACCAGCTTTATGAAATATTGCTTGTATTTATACAAATGTAATTATATCAATACGCATTTTCCTTATTTTATGAGGACAACGTTCCTATGACGTTTACCTCCGCAGAAATTACGAGAGACCGATTACGGACAATACGATTACAACGCGGAATAATGTGAAAAGCCCGCCTAATTATAAATTATCGCATTGCGGGACTTGACAACCATTACCAAATTGATACAACATAATATTATTATAGTCTACCCATACACAATTTATTTATTTATTATTATAATAATTAGTACGGCCTTGGCCAATTACACTAATTATATTCAATGTAACATTATAATAAATTGTACTCATAAGTAGTAAAAGTTTATTACGATTATTAATAGTAGGAAAAATTAAGGCATTCGTCTTACATTGACAATAATATTTTAAAGTTCTTAAAAAGTAACAGCATACAACATAAGATTTTTTGTGAAGACAACATAAAAGACTCACAATTGCTATATTCAAAGTTTAAGTAGCACGATGAAAACAGTTGTAAAACGCATAGTGGTGTTAGTAATAAAATATGGTCAAATACTAAAGCTCTACATCTGAGCTAATTAATGGCGCCACTTACGTACTATCAATGTGTTTTTTGCTAACTCATGGACTCATAACTTTTGGACCCAGAAATCGAATACTGCACAAATTCCGGGTTAGTGACTGTAAAATTTGGAAAATGCTAACGTAATATTATTTTCGTACATTGTTAAAATTCAAGTATTTTGTACTTTTAGGAATTTACGAATTATTATTAACGAAGGTATTGCTGAAATACAATACTACTTTCTGTCTTAGCGAATCTCAAATGAAACACGAAATACTATTCATACATAAGAAATTGATTGAATATTGTAACTTAAATATATTAGGACCATTTTTATATTATTTTTAGACCTAGCAGGGTTGCATATTATTTTTTTATGTGAGAAGAGTAGTAAACGAGCATGCAAACCACCTAATATTAAGTAGTCGCAGCCCATAGACATCCACGTACAAAGACAAACACGACTGAAATCCTATCTGAGCTTGAACATAAATACGTTGCTACTCCTGAGGACTAAGAGTGTCACTTCTAAGTGTAGCCGGCGACCGCACCTCTACAACCGAACCACAAGTAATGCTTATTATGATTATGAATATTAGGACGGCGGATTATAAGCAAATTATATTACTTTTAAAAACATTTTATAGGGTACCTTCACACAAAGACGCTGCCCTTTTCAATAGTATGACATATTATGTGCGTACGTGTATCAGAATTAAAATCAATTTATAAAAGGCTTTTACGTTTTCCGGTCATTCTTCACGAAATGCGTATACGTGACGCGAACGGTCGCCGCAATGACCATTCATGATTCACGTCGACGCACCTCTCTCCGGCTAAGCGGCGTTAGGAATGTTTCCGAGAACGTTTACACGCGAGTCGCGTAACAAATACAATTAATACCGATGATCGGTAAATTAACTTAATTAATTACGAGAATCCGATCAAGTTGTCAGCAATGTCAGCATGTTACGAGTGAAGTGCGGAAGCAAAATAAGGTAAAACGTTTACTATTACAATCTAGTACTCCGGTGACATATTTAAAGTTTTACAAAATATTTAATTATCAATACCATCTATATTTTACTACATACCAAATATTTACGATTAATAATTTTTAATTTTTGATTGCTGATATTTCGAGTTACATGAGTCGTGGTTACGGCGAAATGCATGCAACTGGTGCGAAATGAATAAAAATATGATGTATGATAAAAAAAAGGCAATTACAATGAAAGTAATCAGTAATAACAATATTTCTCGCGATTCCATTTATGTTACTTTAGGTACTCGAGAATTGTTGTTAAATTGAAAGACATCATAGCTAACAATTATGTTAATCAAGAAACAAACTACTCATCAAGTTGATTTCAAATGTCGCTAAGGAGTTGAAAGGTAAGAAACGTCAACACTTTCGCCCTTAAATAGGCAGCATAATTGAAGGTTTTCTTGTAATCAAAAAACAAACAAATTAAGATTTTTATACTCACAGTTTACATTATTTTATGTATCTTGAATGCCATGAACAAACACAAAAATGAGGTGAGCACCCTGATCTAGAGCAACGATCTAATTTTATTACTTAGTTTTGCCCGAAATCTCAATTAATTATTTAGTTATCTGTCTTGTCCGGAATCGAATTAAATCGTTGATCGATAATATAAAATGGAAGTCATATAGAATTTTAAGGTTTTTTGTTTCTCCAACTACCGTTAATTACTAAGGAAAGCCTGTAACAAAAACGTATCTTCAAATGTAAAACTATGCACAACACGCTTACGCGGTGCGGCGATGCAACAAGGCAGGTCACGCTCTAAATCTCCCACTCATTAAAAGAGCTTTTAAACCTTACAGTGCAAAAATTTTAATTGGTTATTTCGCTAACATCAGTAGTTACTGCTACTATCTGGTTCATTTTAATGTCTTACAATTTTAGATTTTCTTAAAAACAATTTAGATTTACAGCTAATGTTCTATCTCACGTGTGTTTGTCGTGTGCATAAACAACGGGAATTTCAAGAAAACTAGTAACTTTTGTTAAATACAAACTAAACCTACATTAAAACGCTCATATAGGAAGCTACTTCTACCAATATTTTATAATAAAACGAGATGAGCCACGATTCTAAGAAATGGCACAAATATGTTATGTACATATGTTTTGAAATTAGAATTATTTATTTTATCTGGATATATATTTCCATCTGTTATTGTTATTATTTTAGCAAATAAAGTCTTACTCCTATTTTCTTACATTTATTATTTAAATAAGTGAGCGGCAACCTATATAGCAATATATATTTCTCTCTCTATTGCGTTACACAAAAATAATCCTGACATGAAATCGAATAGCGAATAACCTCATCGTGCTTATTGTGTGCCGTATCAATATTTGAACATGTAAATGTTTGGTAAATATTTTTGACGATAAAATGAATAATATACATATATGCTTTGTATTTACACATTCTACAAATTACAAATTCTATAATGCATTTCGCAAGTGGTGTTATAAAATTAATTAAATTCTATACATTTTCGCCCATAAAATTTATAAGAAATGTTTCAAAACTTGTTAGATACGTTGCTACGACTGAGGACTAAGATGGTCGCATCGCTTCAAAGTGAAATCGGCAACGGCACCTCACCAACCGAAACATAAGTAATGCTTTACGGCGAATTATGAAGGCGTCGGTGGTACCTCCCCGGTCGAACTATAATTCTCCCACCTTTAAAATACAATCAATACTTACGAAGACACGTGGGCGGCTCCAGGTTGTGCTTTACCACCACACAGTGCTGCTACGCAGCCGCGCCGCCCTGTGATCAACAAGATAAAAAAGATATTTAATTAAAGACACATAACACAATTATTAAGAAGCAAAATACCTATTATTTTAGGACAAATTAAATAACTCTACTAGTCTACTAAAAGTACTAGTCTACGCTGTTTTTCATAAGCTTAGAACCTAAAAATGTAAATGTAAAATTGTAAAATAAAGCAATTCGGTAACTAGACAATCTTTAAACCACAAAATAAATAATAGAGCACTCTTTCCACCGACAATGAGTAGTTGCTGCCACATATTTAACCCCAAAAAGGATAACTCCACGTGAACTCGGGTACAAATGCTTTGCTATCCCTGACGACTTAGTTGCAACGCTCCATTTGTATAAGACAACAATATAATACATTAGTAATACTCCACTTGTTTGCCATTTAATTAAGTACAGCATGTAATACAAATGCAAGAAGACATTTAAGAGTATAGGTAAGGATATTATATACGTAAACACGAACGATAAACTCGTCCGCCTTTTTATTCCATTACCCCATATTACACAACATTAAACAGATGAGAAAATGCCGTTTCACATTCGTACGTAACGTTCAGGATGTAATGAAAATACAGGCTATAAACCGAATGTATATACAATCGTCAAAATAATATTTGAAAAAAAAAAAACTATATTCTAGTTGTTTTATTCGTTTTTACAGCGAGCAAGTTGCCGCCACGTCCCTGTATATCACGTAGTTAATTACACTTTTTGATAGTCTCAACACAAATATTTTTAATTCATTGAAATAAGTAACTTTGAGGTAGAATTTTATACGAAGCCTCGAATTCAATTGCCAGTTTCAGTAAAAGGTGAGGATGAGTGAAGGTAATATTTATAATAAAGATGGTCTAAGTAGGCTGATTGTTTAAAAATAGTAGAACTTGTATAACTCGGAGAGGTGCCGGTTACACTTACATATAAGGCATCTTTCCTCAAAGGTATCGCATATCTATAATTAACTTCATGTAAATACTCATTGGATAGTTGCGTAAAGACGTCCAAAAGCAACGTCAGCTTAACATCAATTGAAATGCAAATTTACATAACTTTTCAATGAAGATTTAAAGATTTATTATTATATAAAATGATTTATTACATAAAAGATCTTCATATTTATAGAGCTATTACTTTATTGAACTACTAGCAGTTAATCTTAATAACCTTTTATATGTCTTCTACAAGTACATTTTTATAATAGTATAAAATCTAAATATTAAATAAAATTCGCAATGATACTCGTATTCGAGCAACAGCTAAGCGCACGGTGAATTTAGCTTCTATATTTAGGTAGGTAGGTGACGGGGGTCGGGTAATCGGATTGTCCGTCATCTGGCTATAAGGGCGCCATCCGATTTGATAACGTGTCATCGAATATTGGTGGCTGTCGTAACGAATGAAGGTATCTTCGACTACAAGAAATTCTATTAAGCTGTGTATTATTTAGTAAGTGCTCTACTACGTATTTGAGCTCTGTTATTAATTATTGATGTAAGCGAAGCTTTATAACGTTCTTTGATCTACGTATTTTGTTCAATATTTTTGTGATACATGTTTATGCAAAGATTAATAAGTGCTTATGACGGTAGTCTCCGGAAAAATCTAGTTCTGTTTATTAATTTAAAGTAGCAAATGAGAATGCAGTAGCTTTGAGGTAAATTGTCTCCGCCTAATAAAATAAATAACCAATTCTTTATAAATAGGAGCCCCACTTTAAATTGATTTCAGTCCGTCACTACACCTACGAATCAAGATGGCTATCTTACATGAAAGTGAGCGTGCAATTATATCTTTCCACCGAATCACAATAATAGATTCCAGTCAGTTATAAATGTAATGATGATACTTCCCCGAACGAACTATAGTAGTTCTACTATCTGTAAAAAGCATACAACCGATGAAGCTTAGATATCATTTTTCTTTTCTCGAAATAACGCTCTATAAATTTATTTATTTTGATCCGAGTTATCGGAAAATTATTTGTTGTCGTTGTACTAAAAAGATAAGATACGCCAATGTCCTGACTTGTTTACTTTTCCATTTATATCTCATCCACTCTGATTGAACGCGCGGCACCTTCATCCTCACTATGATTGGAGTTTTCCGTCCCATCACTTATTGCCCTCAAATAAATATTTTTATGGGAAAACCTATTTTCGTACATTTTTATGTTGGCATGGTAACAAAACCAGTGGTGAAGGACACCTAAATTTAAGTTTTGTAACCATAGATATCTAAGTGAAAAAAGGCAGATTTTTCCTTTAATGGCCAAATTCAATCTGAAGCAAGAAAAAATCCTGCCTGACGTCATAAGTACATGCGATATTATTCTTAAAGAGATAGGTATTAAAACTCCTTTTGTAAGTGTTCCCGGTATCTGCAACTCTCAAATCGAAACGACGATGACGATGATTACGAGTTTTTATTTATCACATTAAAAGGGAAAATCCGTCAACAAAACTTTATTTCGATACATTAAAAATAGTCTTACTTTTTATATATAATGTAATCTAACAGCAAAAGTTAAAAAAAAAGAACGTATGAAGACTTAGTACGAACCGGCTACAAATATTTAACAGAATTACTTATGATCGAATTATTTGGGACATGCCTGATTTTTTCCTCTACAAATTAATCCCAGAGACCCGTTTATATAAAAGGAACATTTGAAGAATGTCTGTGAAGCTTTGTCCTTTGACCCATCCATAAGATACGTACTAGAACGTATAGGATTCAATTCGTGTGACAGGGTCACAATCTCTTTTTATAGAAGGCTCGCATGTGGGTCGCTTTATGTACAAATGTTACGGTTAAATGATCCCTTTTTCATGCCAGCCTTTACTTATAAGTCGACGAAAATAGTATATGGTTTGAACAATTTTACGACACACATTAAATACATAAATTTTAAGTAAGATTGGGTCCATTTCGGCCACGAATCATATACATATACATAATACATTAAAAATCCTCCTTCTACAAGCCAATTAAGATGCAGGAATACAAAATTGATTTCACAGAGTTCATTAAGTACATCTATAACAAGTATTCATAGTCATCTCAAGCGTGATAAAGTCTATCTAATATTTACGCAACAGCTATAGATTTTTGTTTGTAAAACATCGGTAAGGCAATCATTATCTCCATTGAAGCTAACAGTTATTTCCCAGTGATATGAATAATGGCGTCTCATGCTCGAAGTCCCAGGTTGAATTAAAGGTACGTCGTTATAACCCGTACATTTGGAAACACACACTTTGAAGGTGGGCGAACTATAGTTCGACCGGGGAGGTACCATCGTCGAACTCATAATCCGCCGTAAAGCAATGCTTGTATTTCAATTGGAGAGGTGCGATTGTCGGCTACACTTTGAACCGAGGCGCCCAGGAGTAGCAACGTCTCTATATTTGTGGTTGTACGTGGATGTCTATGTGCTGCGACTACTTAACATCAGGTGGTGTGCGCGCTCGTTTGTTACTCACAAACAGCAAATATGAAATAAATGAAATATGTATGATGAAGCTCCTGGCGCAGGAGTGCATTATTGTATTGTCATCCTAAATATGCAAAATGGCTTTAGCCAGTTTCAAGTAAGTCCTATGTAAAACAAGCCAATGATTACATTATTATGTAGTTCGGTGTAAAACTATTATGTTGAAGAAAAATATCTGAGTCAGTATTTAATATACCCCACAAAACAAGATAACCTATGTTGTTAATTAAGAAGTTCCTTTCGCAGTCTCTTCTCCAAAACGGAACACCTTACAAGTCGGTAGTAGTTTATTGACGTTCAAAAAGAGTTCTGTAAATAATCTACTTTGAATAAAAATATTTTGATTTTGATTTTTGACAACCATAACCATAATCTTTTTCTTTGACACTGACTCTTATATAAAGAACGCCAAAAGTCATGCATGATTTTTACCTTTCTAATTAAAAATCATATGGTGTTGCGTACTTTACGTTTGGAATAGATCAAACGGTTGTGACGTAAGAAAAACTCACAAAACGTTAACTCCCGTATAGAAGTAGCGCAACTGAAATAGGTACGGCAGTCAAAGGGAAGCTACGAATTACAAATCAAAAGCTAATACGACTGACTGTATACAATCAAAAGCGGTACGATCCAGAAGCGATTTGGCACGCAACGAGCCCTCGGCAACGCGGCGCGACGTAATTTTCGAATTACTTTGAATTAACTCGTTCCCTTGTCACTTAGCACAGTAACTCTTTGCTATTAGGGTTGTGAGCTGAAGGTGTCTGGTTTATTCTGATTTCGAAATTGGAAAGTAATTTTGAATAATGTACAGATCTATTGTGACAGTTTTAAACGAATTTTGTTGTTGGTGTAATATTCGTACACTGATTAATGGAATTTCTAAATATAACATGTTTACGAGTAAATTATATTATACTTATTACAATAGAACATATAAATTTAACAGAATAATTGTTTGAAATGGTATTTAATTCGTTTGAAATCAATTCGGTTTTTCCCAAATGAATTACTTAGATCAGCATTTTAACGTGGAATATCTTGTTTCTTGACATAAAAAAGATTATTTGATGATGCTATAATAATCTTGTTACTATTAATTGACACCAATCCGATCAAAGGATCTCGGTAGCGACAAGTAACAGCGTCGAAACTGTATCAAGTAATATTATTGTCGTATTTTGAATTAGCAAATCTTACTACATATATACATATTTAGGTATAATTTATTTATATACAAATATGCCTAATGTCATTTGTTTCTCGAAAATAGAGATGGGAACATCTAGGCATAGAGCTGAAGCATTTAAGTTTGTAACAAATTTAAAATGTCATATTCAAAATTTTATCATTTACAATTAGTACGGTTTATTATTTGTAGGTTTTAAATTCAAAGTATTCGAGTTAGTTAAGCATTAAAAATCACGGACGGACTGACTGTAAATGGGTCACAGAACTTTTAATTCATCGTATTCTGGTCATTTCTACGATATCGAGAGCAGAAGGTGCAGGTTTTATTAACTTTTCTCCTTTGAGCGAATAAATCATCAATTTTAAAAAGTTTTAAATAAAACCCGATCTCACTGTCATTAGAGTTGGCAAACAAGGTTGGCTTCCTGAATTCTCGATAACATAGAGACATAACGAATGAAGAAAACTTACTTATTACAGTATACCTATAGAAAAATTATCTATTTTTTTATATGAGAAGAGTAGCAAACGAGCATGCAAACCAACTGATGTTAAATAATAGCAGCCCACAGACGTCCACGTACAACCACAAACACGACCGGAATCCTATCTGAGCTCGAACGTAGATGCGTTACTATTCCTGAGGACAAAGATGGTCGCCTCGCTTTAAAGTGGCACCTCTTCAACCAAAACACATGTAATGCTTCACGGTGGATTATAAGGGCGGCGGTGGTACCTCCCCGGTCGAACTATAGTTCTCCCACCTATGGAGAATTATATATACTTTAAGGATTTCGTTAAACGTGAGTGTAGTAGTTGTATGCTGTTTAAATTAAAATTCTCTCCGGAACGTTATAATTTGATGGCAAAAACAACACATTTCTTACTTTGCATATTAGCGCCGCAATTTAAATCTCTTACGCAAGCAACGCCGTAAAAATAAATAATGACACAGACGATCGTTGTTTACATAGATATATTAAGCTAAAGTCCGCAATTTGTAACTTTTGTAGAAAAAATACCTCAGCCTTTATTCATAGACAAGGCACTTAACTGTTAATAAAAACTGACTTAATTCTATTTGACGTAGCAGCTTATTGTATATCTCTTTAAAATAATGTAGCGAAGTTGGGAAGCCAAAGTCTTGTAGGAGAGGGGGGTATTTCCAATAAACATTTCTCGTTCGACGGGAGACAAAACGTCGCCGATCCGTAATTACGCCGATATTCAATTTAAACAAGACGTTGTGATTGTGACGGGTCCCTTGTATTTCACGCAGTCTCGCGGGGTTTCGGATACGACTTCATTTGGCGCTTCTCATTGTTTACCACGAGTGCCGATCCCCATTACGTCTTTGTTCCCCTCGTATCCAGTAGCAAAGTTAACTCATCAAAAGTAGTTACCGATATTCTAGTGACGGGAAACGTGTCCCGCATAGCCTAATTTCGCTTTCGCTTTTATTTGTTGGTGTTTCTTTGCAGTGAGAAGTAAGTTTTTCTTGTCTTTCTTTTAGATAGAAATGTTAAGAAGTTTCCTTCTTTTATGGTGACAGTATAACAGACAAGTTTACAAGCAACCTGATATAGATATCTACATCTAAAGTCAAAGAGGATGGAAGGCCTAAGGCCTCGTAAGGGTGACTTAGCGGCGGACTATGGAGAGGGCGATGGTAAATTATCAGGATGGACTGACAAAATACCATAGCCAATTTACATTCAAGGATATTTAAAAGTGAAAAATTTATATATTTATGGACAATATTATATACATACATATATTTGATATCAAATATGCGACCCATGGACATCTGTTGTCAATTTCAAACAGATCAGTAGGTTTTGCAGAAATAATTATTCTACTTACTAATTATTCTACTGCCCAGATAAACACTATAAAACTAGACAATGTATCTACCGCTTCCAGAAAATCTTAAGCAAACAAAATATCCACATACATCATTTATTTTTTCTTCAAATAACCGTATACCAAGTAGATTGGAACTCTTTTGTTCATACTTTAATCCTCTTAGAAGGCTTTATCTTATCTCATCTCATCTCATTTCATTTCATCGTAGATAACATGTTAAGAACCCAGATTATTACATACTTGTTACGTGAAAATACCCTTTATCTACAAAGGATTGCAATACCTCGTATTTCTACTGTATAGGATGAACTGGTAACGAATGACTACAAACTATTATATGTCTCGCTGGTGGGCATGTGGCTTTTTCCACAACTAGAGCAAGCCTGGAGTCTACTCTATCACGATATTTCAATGCAAATTGGTGAAAAGATATGAGTAAAGAAGTAACTAATCCGATTATTGGATATTTTTAAAACTTTAGTAGCGCCTTAATCAAGGGTTAACTTACTTAATTTTAATCCTTTCTGATGTACACAAACCCTGGGGTATGCACAAGTAACTTGTCTACTGAAGCAAGGAAGAAATCGGGTGTTACAGTCGTGGGGTTTTGCACAGTGAGACGCCGAAATAATTTTTACAGACACTTAGTATATTTAACGGACAGAGTAACTTCCTACCCCCTACTTGTATCTCAA
>DWON01004719.1:0-15859 GCA_018251015.1 Phocides pigmalion okeechobee | reverse complement strand
CCACTTAACATCAGGTGGCCTGCATGCCCGTTTCTTACTCTTTCACAATAAAAAAAAAATTAAACGTTGTCCGTTTGTTTATTTCCTCGTGTTACTTTTAAGTGATAACTATATATTTACTTTCATAATATTTTGTACACAGACTGCTTGTAGGCATCTGTTTTTTATTTGTTATGTATTGTCCGGTCATTTTATAGTTTCTCAAAGACCAAATAATGTAGTTAAGATTTTGAAATAATATTTTTAAAATTACACATTGATATACAATTTATGCCGGCATCTTAGTTCATATTTCGTGAACAAAGCCACAGGGGAATTCTAGCCAATTATACTTTAGAGACGGTCACGTAAGCTATTACGATTTTGATTTTGGGTTACTAAACAAACATTTCGATTTTACTTATTTGAATGGCTATTATATTTACTATCGGGAAAGGCTCCATTTCAACTCTAACCACGTAAATTGTATATATTATGCGTATTTTATCCTTATTTGAAAAGAACATCAGTTAAATAATATCTACAGAGATTTTATTTGTTTTCTTTTGTCCCCAGTACCTACTTAAAATGTATCGCTTTTACTAGATATTTAAAGCGTGGGACGATATTTGTCGTCCATAAAAAAGGATATAAATAAGTGTCCGTACTAAGTCTAGCCTCTACATATTGTAAAACAAAGTCCCCCGTCACAGTCTGTCTGTTCGCGATAAACTCAAAAAAATACTGGACGGATTTTCTCACAGTTTTCAACAACTGGTAAAGGGAGTCCTGAGGAAGGTTTTAGTGTATATTAAGTACAGTTTTTTGTAATTTGGGCTAGAGATTAAATAGTTAAATTCAATAAAATAATTCAGTTGTCGTTCAAAATAGATATTTCTAATTGTTACTTTTTTCAACTAGGTTATGACTGGATGCATGTATGAAAGAAAAATAATGTAAATAAATATAAACTCTATTACTTGAGCGAAGCTGGGTCGGGTCGCTAGTTAAAACATATAAAAAAGTTTTCCTTATTTCAAAAGGTCAGCAGCTTGTCTAATTCTATTATAGTATTACTGACATATGATGTGTCCTTTTACAGACTCATAGGCTTAGGGCATAGATTCTCAAACTTATGTACTTGTGTACTACCCGCTTTGAGAATCAATTATTTTATAGCGCGTTGACATTATTTTAAATATACCTAGTATTTAATTGAGTCTTATCCTTTTTCTAACTTAAAACTTACTCCTTACCACTATTATAAATACGAAAGTATTTTCTGGTCACCCTTCCATGGCTGAACTAAAGGGTAAAACATTTCATTGTCCCCCCAATTTCCTCTAGACCCTACACCACACCCTCGAAACCACACCCACTTTGAAAAAGACTGACTTAGGGGAACATTTGTATGTAATCAACTCTGTTCGGGTTCCTCGGTAAGCTGTTTTGAGGGTCGCTAAATTTACATAACGTGACGGTAGAAGTAAATGTCTACGACACGACACGACACGACGCGGCACAGCACGATATGACACGACTCTGACGTGACGCTACTCTTTATCCTCGGTTTAAACAGTCTGTTTGAATAGCGCCTTTATTATTGAAAAGACGTTAAAAAAGTAAAATTTGTTCTCTAATCAATGTAAGCGAAAAATGTGATATGAATTTCGAATGATGTGAATCTTAATTCTTCATTTTATTGGCTTAATTTTTTTTTAATCCGTTAATAATTTAAAGGCTGCCATTCATAATATTAAAAATGTATATTGAAATATTCTGGATTTGCACCAGGTTGTAGCAACCGAAAAATACGGGTTTGTATTTTTGATTTCTCTTGACTGTATGAAGCATAAAGGTCAGCTGCATGTAAATCATGAATGTACGTAAGTTTTTTTTAGAAGAGGAATAAACGAGCGTCAGACCACCTGATTAAGCAGTCGCTACAGCCTACTGACACACATACAATCTCCACCATCAAACAGGACTGAAGTTCTATCTGGGGTCGTACATAAATGCGTTTCTAAACCTGGTTGAAGATGGTTACCTGGCTTGTAAGTGTATCAGGTAACCGGTTTTTTCCAACGGCAATACAAGACTTGCTGCACGATGGATTATGAGGGTAGCAGTGGTACCTCCCCTGTCGAACCACTCTAATGGGACAGCCATCGTTGCTAACTCATAATATCGTTATGCTTTTAAGATAGCGGTGTTACATGATCAATGTTAGCCCCGCGAAACATCCGGGGAGTATTTGACCTCTTCGAGCAAAAGCCCGGATAAACAGGGAACCCTCGAGGCTCCAATAATCCCTAATTGTCTCCTCCCCCACGCAAGACTATCCGCTCGAGCAAAAGCCTGGATAAAGAGGGAGTTCTGGAGGATTTCCCCACGAGAGCCGATAGTACCGCAGGGTAAGAGTAGCAGATTGGGTGTAGAACATCCCCTATTTCATTAAAGGCGTCGCAATTTTTATTATCTTCTAAACTCATTAAGCTTAAAAGTAATTTGGAATGAAATATGATACGTTCTAAGGGTTTTTTGCAGACGGGTTCTCTTAATTTAATTCGTCTTGTTAGGTAATTAATTTCTTTAGAAAATGTAATCTTAGTTACATGAAATAACAATTATTTGATATACTGTTGAAAGAACTGACTTAATATGTTTTATTGGACTTTTTGTATTTCATGATCTATTTTTATGTCCTAGGATATTTTTTAAATTAGTAAACGAATATGCAGTCCCCATTATTGGAAATGGTTACAGTCACCCATGGACATCTGTAGACAACACCATAATGAACAAGAGTCCAACTTGAAGTCAATCACAGATGCTCTGCGACTCCTGAGGTTTGAGGCGATCGTATCAATTGTGAGCCCTTACAAACGGCGCTGGTACGTTACCTGTCGAACCATATAGGTTTTACTATCTTGTTTTACTTTATTATAAACATACGTATAATCGCAAAATTTACGTATTAAAAAAATATAAAGTATATTATAATATGAATAAAACAAAATATGGGAGTCCAATATTCTACTATATTATTACAATAGGGGACATATAGTACAGGACATTAATTACCTTATTTAATTTCTATATGTATTTATAGGGAGATTTTTACTTCATCTTACCTAGCGTGCATAATATTATAAAATGGAATTCACAGCAATAGACACATAGTACAAGGCGTCAGCTCCTTTGGTTACTGTGTGTATATGGGTACAAAGTTTGCTTACAACTTACCCGGTAATAAGAACGTTGCAAAACGTTGCATGAAGTTGACAGAAGCGGACACATAATACAAACGATAAGTAACTAGCTTATTTACGAGTACTAGTAGGTATTATAAAAAGATTTTGGCTTGCAACTTACCTAGCACTGATAAAGTTGTTCAAAATGGAGTTGACAGAAGCGGACACGTAATACTAACGATAAATACCTAGCTTATTTGACTAGTCTGTATTTATAGGGAGAATTTTGCTAACAACTTACCTAGCACTCATAACGTTGTACAAAATAGGGTTGACAGTAGCAGACACGTAGTACAAAGCGCCGGCGACATTGAAGAGATGCTCATTGATGACGTGGAACTGTGACAGGTTGTAGCCGTAGATAAAGAAGAGACGTTGCACGTGGAAGGGAGTCCAGCACACGAAGAACGCGATCACGACTGCCACTGGAATCAACATATTATAATTAAATCTTTAACTTAACTTTATTTTTCTTTTGTTTTTGATGTGAAAATTTCAAATGGTTTCTTCAACCCAGAGCCGTGATGAAGGGGTATTATTGACTAAAATCACACTCTGTCCCTATTTAGCCTAGAGGCCGCGGGATTCCGATTGGACAGCCACCGCGACCCAAGCATGCTTCTACTCGCCATTACGCTCTGGCGGGCTCCACTGGAAGTAGGTAACACTTTTGGTGGAGCTCCTTAGGAACGAAGGTCGTGAAAACATACGTGCTGCTGGTTCAAACATGTCACGGATTTGACGTTAAACTGCCCATTCCATGCTTCTCCTAACCTCTCCAAACGATACAAAGTTGCTTCAAAGCGGTCAAGGCTAGTTATGATACTTTTCCGGACGAATTATAGCACAACTTGATAAATACCAAATATCTTACAAATAATAGTGACGCAAGGCTGGATTTTTATTTAAAAAGTGCTCTGCAACAGGAATATTATTGTGAGGCGTATCAACTTTCTTGTCGCGAGCGGCACCACATCTGTGATCCACTTCTAATTGCACACTTGTCCAATACGAGCTCTATAATACCTGATAACATGTCTATTATAAGTGTCATATAACATCTAGTTGCAAGGTATTTAAGCTTTTACTGCTTTGAAAGACGGAAAAATCGGTAAATAGTAATCTGAGTTCGAGATAAATCTAGTTAGGCTTGTCAATTGCAGTCCACGAAGTTTTTTTCTAACTTAATTTTCATCGATGGATTTGCTACGTAAAGATCAATCTTACTTAATATTTTAAGGAATTTTGAGTTTCCTTTTTAAGTTAACATTATTGTGATACAAATGAGAAGAGTAGCAAACTAGCATGAAAACCACCTGATGATAAGTAATCGCCGCCCATAGACATCCATGTACAATCACAAACACGACCGACATCCTATCTGAGCTCGAACATAGAAGCGTTGCTACTCCTAAGGACTAAGATAGTCGCCTTGCTTAAAAGTATAGCCAGTAACAGCACCTCTCCAACCTAAACACAAGTAATGCTTTACGACGGATTTTGAGGAGGTGGCGGTGCTTACCCGGTCGAATAGTTCTCCCACCTTTTCTAATTATCCGTGGCTTTGGTCGTGAATACATCAATATCCTTTGTAACGATAAAAAATGGCGGTAAATTGGCGCGAAGTTTTCATCCTGGTGATTAATGTATCGATTAGTCTTCTAGGATTTGTCACTGGTCAATGAAGGTTTTTGTGGTGGAAAAATAAGCGAGCGGGATTACTAATGATTAGGGGCGCTCGCTTGAATAATAAAATATCGTTTGTAACGCGACGATACGTCACTATGGCTCTCGTCCCGTTGATTAACAACGTTGACTCGTCTGTTAGATTTCTCGTTTGTCATCGACTTTTTTTACCTGGCCGTGGAATTACTAATCGAAGGCTTTAGATAATTTTTACACAAACTCTGCAAAAAGGTAAGGCTTGCTATTCCTATTAGATTTTTAGATGCCCTAGCTTGCCTGCGACGATGTCCGATTTGGCATTAAATTATGTACCCTTTAGGAATTATTAAGTATTTGTAATCTAAAGAAGTAATAACCTAGTGGTAAAATTTGGGTCTTACACTAGACCTGCTCTAGACCAGCTAAATAGAACATGGCCTAACGAGCCCAGCATTGAGATAATAATAGGAGGCTGATTTGGATCATAACCAAAAGGCAGTATATGTAATTACGTAATTCATTACGTAGGTTATAATCACGTAACTATTAATCACACAATGCATGTACGCGTGTGAATAATCTAATAAATGGCTTAAGTGTTGATAAATCAGTGACGCAAGGGCGAGTGACGCTAGAATGTATCGCCAATTTAGAATTTATCAATAGACTTCAAACAACGAGATGGTTCTAAATTCGATCGTGATGTTTTTATTTTATTTTTTGACTTAAAACAAAAAAGTCAGGTACAGTGATTACGCTGAACCTGAATGTTTGTTATTTGCGGGTATATTAATACCGCAAATTACAAATGCATTTAGTAAGCGTCCAGTTGCTATAATTGTCTTCTCGACCTTATTATAGTTTTATGGACTTACCTACGTACAAATGTAAAATTATATAACGGACTTCCTTTAGATTGTTTAGGTTAGGCTTTTATTATAATCATATTTAAGATTTTCATTCTTTTATTTAAAATAAATTTTAATTGACAAAATGTTAAAAAAGTGAAATCCTACATACAAGTACATACAATTCTCAAACACCTATTCATTAATTCGTAATTAAGTAACAAGACCAGTTTTAAACTTTATAATTATTGAGTTCTAGTTAAAAAAAAACCGTACCGTATAACACCGCTATTTATTATTTGTTTTGGAAAAATATTTTTACTTGCAAATATTTACAATTCCTAAGGGCATCTACGACTCTGAATCTAATGTAAAGTTTGAGAAACCATACATAGAAGATACGCGTGGACGCAACCAGCTGGAAAAGTCATTAACATTAATGATTTCGTGTTAAAAAAATACGAAACTGTTTATTTTCATGAGTTAAACGTAAACAAAGGAAGATATCCCCCGGATATACATAAAAATCGGTAACGTTACAACTTCGCGCCACATTTTTATAGCGCAAGCTTTTCGACCGCAATATCGTGAATTGTTTTTACATGAATTTGGTATTTATAGTATTTTTATGAATGTGAAATAGCGTTTGGCCGCGTCCAATGTTGTTTTCTAGTGGAATTTCTATGATATAGTATTTTATGAATGTAAATTAGACGGATATCGATATATCGATAGACTGTCATGTAGTCATAGTATGTCTATTGAGTATTATTACCACCCACTGACATTTGTAACTAACTCCATATAGATCAGAAGTGCCAGTTAACGTCGATTATAGAGGCGTTGACTACTTAATTGATACAAAATGCTTCATGTGATCTAATTCTAATTCTACAATAACATAATTTGTTTTAAATTGTTTTGATTTGTATTTATTTTTAAAGATTCATAAACAGAGCTATGGATATTATTTCTCCGCCTTTTCTCCATAGCGAATCATTTTCCGAGACGATGGTAGATTTTAATCACTCAAAAAGATTTCTATAAAAATCAACTTTGAATACATACCATTTGATTTAGACTTTCATATTGGTAAAATGATTGTTGGATAGACGAACAAACAAACATACATATTTACAGACCGACTTACATATGTTTATGAAAAATCGTAAACATTATATACAATTTTGCAAGCAAATACTAATTACAAATACGATTTTAAAACAATTGGCCAAAGAGCTAGAACGGAAAAGCTACTGGAAAATAAGTACAGAAAGTAGGTTTACGTCGGTTTACGTAAAAAAGCTCAGATGTACACCAAATTTGAAGATAATTTTTTGGGGCGTCCCAGTTTTATCATCTGGCTGATCCGGCGCGATCTCTACTTTTCTCAAAACGTGCAGTCATTTATCATTGCTCAGTTGGTCCATACTTTTTTATGAGAATCTACAGTCTATTGGATCTGTTTACAACTTGGGTAAGGTCGATAAACTGTTCGTTTTTTTATTTATTGTAAAAGAGTAAGAAACGGGCATGCAGGCTACCTTTGTAAGTGATCACTGCAGCCCATGGACAACCACGTCCAATCTCAAATAGAACAGAAGTCCTATTCAAGGATGGACGCGGATGCGTTCCTACTGTTGAGGACTAAGATGGTCGCCTCCAATAATGTGTATCCGGCAACCAATATTCTATTCTATGTAATGCGTGTCCACAATTAACGATTTTTTATTGACAATATTTCGAACTATCATTTACGTAAATAACAAATATTGCAAAGTTCAGTGCGTAAAGATCCAGTTAGTGTTTTGTCGTGATATGGACTGAAATACCGACAATTAAATTGCGGTAATTATAAGTACCTTTTATGTAATAATATGTAATAAAATGAGATAGATTAATCTATTACTAGCAACTGTCAACGGTGACCACGCGCTAGGCAACTTGGTCGATATAGCGGTAATTAAAAATCATTAATCGTGAGTACATCGGCACATAGTAAAATGTACATATATTGCGTTGAATAGGCAAACGAGTGTGATGTATCCAATATTCCAATTACAGTTGAATTCTTCGGTTTTCTCGCTTATTCGGATGAGTAATCGATAAACGTATCACTAATAAAATGAACATTGTTAATAACTGTGCAGTATCCTGCTGTTTTTATGATTAAAATGTGATGCTGTAGGAATTGTGTGTATTTGTCTGTGATCCTAGCCTTAGGGTTAATCCACTTTTACCGGCCGAGAATTGGATTATCTCCACGCCTAACAACTTGATTTGGTTATTAGTCCCAGTAATAGCATTTTAATATCGCTATAGATTTTTGTGACAGCTTTCAAACATTCAACAAGTATATGTCTTACGATATTTTTGAGTTCGTCGGTGGTATCTTGCCTGTTGAACTATAGTTGTGTCACATACAAATTCTTTTCTTATTTGTGATTGGTTACATACATCCATCTCGCGGTTACATACATCCTTCTCTCCCAACATGGTCTAACTCGACACTTAGAGATCTATGTATTTCGAACTGCAAAGAACCTTATGTTTGCGAGGTTTCATTCACTTTTCAAAATAGCTAGCAAAATGTGTTGAATTGTTTAGCTATTAAACATCCATTTGATTTGTAATAACTGAATATTAATAGGGAATAAGGGTCTAGGGCTTCTCTGCCAATCCTGTGACCTGAGCCGAAGAAATATCCCCGTTTACTATTTATTACGTGCAAAAAGGCCTCGAGTGGCGGCTATGTCTAGACAAAAGGAGTACAAAGCGTCCCCCAACCAGGTGGACCGGCGATAAGAATAGCGGGTAACCACTGAATGCAAAGGGCATGAGATCGGTCAGAGCGGCGGCACCTAGGGGAGGCCTATGTCCAGCGGTGGACACGTGCAAAAAAGAATTACATGTGTTTTTGTAATATTTGTGATTAAAAACACGTACTATACTGCTAAATGTGGGGTATCCCTAAATAGCCCACGCCGGAAGTACTTCGTTGGAATGACCCAAGGGATTAACTCATTCGCTCAACGACCGCCGTAAGTGGAAATATAATCAAAACTTACTGCGAATGTATAATGTTTTTTATATAAAATTGGCACAGTAAACGAACTTTTAGGTCACCTGATGACAACTGGTTACTATCATCCATGAACATCTGTAATATTTCTATATTATTTCTATCTTATTCCTAATTTCCTAAACGACATTTCCATTCGAAGTCAATTACAAATGCTTTGCTGTCACGAGTACTCACGATTACTGATTTTTTACTGCCGATATTTCGAATCTACTCACATCCAAACAGAGGTGACGGGGAAACTGTTGACAGGTGCTAGTAATAGATTAATATATGTACTCTAAATTTGGTTTGTTTTCCTTTTTTGCGTTCCATATCACGAATTCAAGAAACACAATACCAACTGTAGCTATACGTATATATTTTGACTATTTGTAACCTCGTAAACTAACCACCCGATTCCACTTTTGCGTTAACTTGAAACCATCTTCTCTATAGAAGTTTTGAGATCGTTTATTGACCTCTGTTGCCTTTCTTCCTAAACGTGGAAAGTAATGGCGATCACCCGAGATCACGAGGTTCGTGTAGTTGTATCCAGTGGTTACATCCTGTGTTGAGGATATTAGTTTTAAATCCTACGTTACAGTTACTTTGCTAATTATATGGTCGACGACCTCACTTCATAAAAACAGGAATTATTTCATGCTACAGTTTGTTTTGCACTCTCCTTCCTGCCACGGACGTGCAGGATGTGGAATGAATTCCCTCCCGACGTATTCCCTGTACGCTATGACATGGGGCTATTAAAGAAAGATGTAAAGAGAGCTCTCCTTCAAAGCTGACTATGCATTGGCGACTTCTCTGGTGTTGCAAGTGTTCATAGGCGACGATGACCTCTCTCCATCAGGTGGTCGTCAGGCTAAAATATATATAAAAAACGCTAGAAACTGGTGTGGCGCCGGTACCTTTACCGTCGAACCTTGTGATTACACCACCTTGTTATTAATGTCTTAGACCCCATTTTGTGGAGATCTTTAATTCATTCTTTACATTGATTCCCGATGTGTCACAGCGGATGAAAAGTAAATCTTATGTTTTGGTTGATGAGACGCGGTTGCGGCCACAAAGAAAAGTGAGGCGACCACCTATGTACAAAAGAGGATTACACGCTCGGGAGTAACAACGCATCTACATTCAGTCACGTATGAGATATTATGTGGATGTACATGAACTATGTACATAGGCTATATACTCGTTTGCTACTAACCTCACATAAAAGTTCGTATCTGGGTTTGAAATTTAATATTGTGCTTTTATACCTCCTATAATACACTGAAAACTATCGTCTAAGAAATTCAATTATACGTTATCCTCTACAAGTTTCTTTGAGAGGTACAGGATTTCATACAATCCCGTTATTTTTACGTCAATGGATGCAATTTCAATTAGTTTCTTCAAAGCCTTATTCCCCAGTGAATTACGAGCGACAAGCGAGAAAAAATTCTAAGTTTAATTCGATATTATATTTTTTTGCAACGACAGTCTGATGTAAAAAAGCTTGACTTTACAGATATTTAAACTTTTGATCGATTTCACCTTTTTAATATAGCATATAATACTTTTAGATTTTGTTTTAGGTCAACAATTGCAACAATCTTTGTAAAAAATATGTTTTTTTTTTTGACAAACTGTACTGAATCATCACTTTTTCTGCATATCTCGGAAAGTCAAACTATCGTCGCAACTTGACGTCGCAAACGTATTATCATGTTAATTTATTCTCATATATACAATGATGAAAATCTTAAAACTATTTTTTTATAATGAAAGAGTAAGAAACGGGCATGCAGGCCACCTGATTTTAAGTGTCACTGGGTTTTAATCAGGACCATGGACAGGAAAGTGACCATGGACAACCGTGTCCAATCTCAAATAGAACCGAAGGTCTATTTAAGGATGGACGCGGATGCGTTCTTACACTTGAGGACTAAGATGGTCGCCTCTAATAATGTGTATTCGGCAACCACACCTCCCCAACTGAAACACAATACATGAAGAACATGTTGCTTTACGGCGGGTTATGAGGGTTAAAATAAAAACCTAACCTAAACAATCTAAAGGGAGTCCGTGCCCATGCGGCATGGTTCCAAGAACACTAGCTGCATTCCCGCGCTGGATGTCAATTGCAATTCTCTGCGCGAGATATGAACCAGCCCTCTTGTCACCGGCAGCGTCGATCAAATGTGGTACTATTTGTTTGTAAGTATAAATTTATAATTATATTAATTACGAATATTATATGGAATAACTTTAAACAAATTATAATAAAAGTCTAACCAAAACAATGTAATAGGAGTCCGTGGCCATGTTATTTAGCGCCAAGAACGCTGGCCACGTTCCGACACAGAATAGCTATGTTATTTCTGCGCGAGATATGAACCGTCCTTCTTGTCACCGGCAGGGTCGATCAATGTGGGACGAACTATCTTTTGGGATTCGGACCCTACGAATCAAAAGTTTCAAAGCCAAGTGGAACAAAGACTTAATCACTGCAACAGAACTCTAATATCTCGTATTAAATTTTTAAATGGAAATAGACGAATTTATTTTCTGTTTAAACTGAGGTATTTTATTAGTTATGATTTCTGAATAAGAAAACAGTCGTAAAAGTACTGATAATGACTAAGGTTTGCTGGTAGAGATATTTAAGGTATAACAATTCAGTTTAACTGAGCGAATTTGATTTAAAATTGAGTTTCTAATGTTTCTTTGTAATTCCAAAAAAAGTTGTTTTGATATTAGGTATATATCGCATGGAGAGGAAATATCAAAAATCAAATCAAATTTAACACGGGAATGCAGCTAGTGTTCTTGGAACAATGCCGTATGGGCACGAACTCCCTTTAGATTGTTTAGGTTAGGTTTTTATTTTAATTAGTTTTAAGATTTTCATCATTGTAAATACTTTAAATAAAATTGTATATTGAAAAAATAAGTTTAAAACAAATAATTATGAGGTACAAAAGAGAGGGACTTTCGTCAAATGGAAAAGAACAATTTTAGGTATCATATATAGAAACATTTGAGTTCAACAAATTTATAAAATTTTACGATGCAACACGTACTGGCGAGTAACGATTTTTATGTGCCGATATTATACTAAGTACTCGTTATAGGTCGTTGAATTTATGATATTACTTTAAAATTTATAACAATTAATTATTGGATACTACTTAAAAAGACTCTATACTACCTCTCTGTTTCTGAAACAAGTTTGGGAACTGTAGTATAGACCGCAGCTCGACATAAAAGTTACGATCAATAACTAAACTTAATAAGATAAGTTACGATGTCTGTGATATACAGAATATTGCACATAATTCTTGTTAGGAGATACAAGAGAATTACTTCGTTAAACAACTATTGTTACTCCCGAGGGTTTGTAGATAAATATTAACCCTGTCAACCCTTCTAATAGCATCCGTTAAGTAACTTTACGACGATGGGAATAAGACGTTCGTCCAAGATTACATAATGTTCTACACTACGTGAGTTAAGTTCTTTGGTTAATTATATTCAAACATTATATTAACAGAGCGGCAGATACCAAGTGGTTAGATTCCCGCCTTCACAGATACGTAACGTTTAATCCCTTAGCACTGGTGACTATAAATCACGGTTTTATATGTGAGACACAAAACACACGAGCATGCAGACCATTCGATGTTAAATCCGCAGCTCATGAAAATCCAGGTTAAATAAGACTAAGCCTAACATCGTATGTAGATGCGTCCCTATTTTAAAGGTGGTAGAGCCGTAACAGGTCGCCCGGGGCAGCACCACCGCCACCCTCGTAACCCACCGGATACACATTATAGAAGGCGACGATCTTAGTCCTCAAGACTAGGAACACATCGGCGTCCATCCTTAAATAGAACATCTGTTCTATTTGAGATTGGACATGGTTGTCCATGAGCTGCAATGAACACTTAACATCAGGTGGCCTGTATGCCCGTTTCTTATTCTTTTATAATAAAAAAAATCCTGAGGACTAAGTTGGTCACCTCGCCTATGAGTGTACTGGGTAACCACACATCTCTAATGGAAACACAAGAACTTCTTTACAGTGGATTATGAAGGCGACGGTTGTACATCAATGGTTGAACTATTGTAAAGTTGCATACTTACTATAACCACTTTTTAAAGTTGTATAAGATGCAAATGTTGGCACTTAGCAAGGAATCTTTGATATTCGACCCTTAAAGGTTTTGATTCCTTTCATTGTCTGAATCCTTGATTTTATAGATTTGTATCAAATATAAATGTAGGTAAAAATCAAACTGCAACATTGATTAGAATGTAGGTTATTGTCGAATATTATATGTACATATGTTTTTGCTGGGTTCGGCTGAGCTTGGTCTCTATGTCAGCTGTTACTTTCCTCTTTTATATATGAACATTATTATGACGTCAGTCTCGTGTGGGTGTTTATATAAACAAAATAATTTGCTTGATAAATTGCCTTTGACCCGTTGTCCTGTAATCTAAAACGAGTGATTAAAATATGCCCCGTCGCTGGGTTTAGTTTCTATTAAATTATACTAATATATTATCAACGTATGTGTTTAGTGAGTTAAATGAACGACCCTTAAAAGGGACAGGGATCTTCGTTGTGTATCAAAATCAACTGGGGCCTATTATTATGTAATAGTGATTTTCTATAGATAAAGGGATATTACTAAAATAGTTGGCTGTTTAACGGGAAAGAAAAACATCGTAACATCGTAACGGTGACGAACCTGCCTCTATTTTAGTAGATAACCGAATGAGCTTGCAACTTGCCTCATTTTTAGTCGTCGCTCATTTATCCTCATCCCTATGATTGTAAATATCGCCCATGGACATCCAAATTCATTATGATGTAATATTGATTTTCTATTGGTTGGTATTTCAAGAATTAGTTGCTTTGCTTTAATAGGAAAGGAAAATTCATGACATCGTAACAGTGAAGAACCTGTCTCTATTTTAGGAGACTAGCCGATAAGCGTGCAACTTTCCTCGTTTTTAGTGGTCACTTATTTATCCTCATCGTCTTCATTTTAAGCATCGCTCATGCAAATATAAATCCGAATTTAAACATAAATACAACAGTTAAAAATAATAGTTAAACACTTTAAAAAAAAGTGACCAATTTCAAAATTAGATCATGGTTTAATTCAAAGTTACTTTTTAAAATTATGACATATAAATAAATTTAATCAACATGATATAAAATTTTAAATTTATGAATATTCCAAAAAATCATCTAATCTTTTTTCTTTCAAACAAAATTTTTGTGCATAGGCATCTTATTACGCTTTGCCCAAAACTATAAAGTTACTTACGTCGCTATCATTCTAGAGGTACTACTACAGATATCACAATATATGACATAAAGTATCGGAGTAGGAGAAGTAAAGTCCTCTTTGAAATTGTATGTAGATGCGTTGCTACTCCTAAAGACTAAAATGATCGCTTAGTCTCTTCAACTTCCACAATCGTAGCCATAGCACAGGGAGTCTCTGAGTGAGTACATTATAAACATAGCAGTTTAAAACAATTTGTTTCATCCGCGCAATAATAAATGACCGCAAGCCGCCCGACCCGAGAAAACTTTGAAACTTGTAATGTATTCCGGACAGACCTTCCTACGTGATGTGTAATGGGTACGGAGCCGGAAAATAAATATGTTGCTTTAGAAAACTTTACACCTTTACCGGACGCGCTTGCTTCTCCGTTCTACTGTTTGATGTAGATTGGGTGGAAGTCTACCGTATATCGTATTTATGTTAGATTTCCGCATTCGCATGGACCATAGACTATGCATGAATTATGGAATCATAAGCACATGATATTCATGTCCTTGCCCCATTCATATCCCACCCGTCCCCTCATTCGATCCTTAATTGTTATCCCTCATTTACTTCTATCTATCCCTCCTATCGAACTCCTCCTACGAATCTCAACCGACCTCTATCCACCATTCCTATTATCCTCACTTGTAATCCCCAAATGTTGGTTGTTATATGTCAATCGTAACTTCTAGGCGGAATATCCGATTGGAATAATTTGAATCATAATTTACATGTTCATAATCACCTTTTTTATAAAACTGTTTTATAATATCTTTTTCACAATTTGTAGGATAAGGATTAATATCATGATACACTAAATTTTCAAGCTTACCCGTGTGTCGAATTATAGTTTTACCATTTGCTAATTAGGAGATAAACTCTAATTAGGATTTAGAGAAGAGACCCGTAATCAGAATTGCGACAGAAAATAGGGTAATGATCATAATGATGAATATAGACATGTTACTTTTTGAAAGCAAGTTTACGTAAAACTCAATCAGTTATAAACAAACACAGTTATGGTATTATATTACATAAATAATTAACGTAAGGCATAATAACGTTATATAGTTATAAATACACAAAGTAATTTCCTAGCCGAAATGTTTTTCCTAATAATGTTATTTATAGAAATGTGGGCGTATTATTCACGATGTTACATTGTGTGGGAATGGTAAGTACGTTATATTTTTAGGATTCCGTTGTCACAGTCAAAAAGAGACTTTTATAACTTTGTTATGCCCGTTATTTTATCTGTCACAGCTCTTAGTTAATGCCGAGACAATTAATGCTATAGATTTGATCGGATCAGTGTATAATATATACAGATATATACAGATATACACATATACTATACACTGATACGATACATTTTAAATACATGGCGGGTGCTGACCGACTGGTATGTTTCTTTTCAGTGACCCCGGTTCATATAACTAGATCAATTGTATTCTCTCTGGGTTGATATATAAATACATAACGCATTCTACACTTGTAGCTCCACCCTAAGATTTTCTTTCGCAGATGCCATGGAAACACTCACATAAGACGATTACATGTACACCCTGACCCAGAAGATAATTCCCGGTCTAACCGATATTTGATGAAGAAAGAGTTCCCGGCAATGACGAATTTATTATCGTTCAGATATTTGCCTGACGGGGAATTGAACCAGGAGCCCTTAGCGTAGCATATCGG
>DWON01004718.1:0-15860 GCA_018251015.1 Phocides pigmalion okeechobee | reverse complement strand
AAATAAGCTCCAGTTTACTCTAAAATAAATAAATAATATATAAAAATATAAAATAAATAAATGCGCTGCATTCAAAGTGTTAAACGAGTAATCTGCATGCTAATTAGCGGGTTTTTTCACAAATCAGACAATTTTTCCACAATTCTAATAGAAAGAAGGTCATTGTAAACCGACTCATTTAATTTTTAGCATGAAAGTCATTGGCATTAACAAGACTTACATAACAAACGAACGCTTTGCTGGAAATAACCCGCAATCATTACTCATCCTGTCTCGCCTTTCGCGTTTGACGAGTGTCGTTATAAAATGACGGAAATCCGAACGAATGTACTCGGGTGTGGAAGAACGAGATTTCGAAGAAAGCTATTAGAGGAAACGATAAGTTTTTATTTACTGCCGTTAAAAAATTCGAAAGTGATATTTATATGGATGCATTCCAAGTCGATTGCTGCAAAATATGTCTGCTATCAAATCTTCTATGCATAATAAAGTATTGGAATGTACATGAATTGGGAGTGTGCTTATTCTTACCAATGTATTTACACAAAAGACTAAGACACAAAGACTAAGATTATCGTTTTACACATAAACGTAGTAATTTTGCAACCGTAACATATGCATTGCTTCACGGTGGTTTGTGAGGAATTGGTACCTCCCCTGCCGTATAATGGTTATACCATCTATAATACACCTAGATTTGCGGAAATATCGAACTGTTGGGTAAACTAACATCAAAAGTCAAGGTGGTTATAAACATGTCATCCAACCTTATATCATTGTGTTTAACTGAGCGTGTATTTTGTAATGCCTGAAGGTGTCTGCTATTTTCTTTACGACATACTAATGACCGCATTATTGTGTCAATTGTATTTAATAATACTATTATATATTAACTAATACTATTTACTAATATTGGTAAAGTAGCAAACCATCTGATGTCAAATGGTCTCTGCAGATTACGGATATCTGCATCCAACCTCAAATAAGACTACCCTAGACTACTAGACCTCATAACATCAGGTGGCCCGTATGCTCGCTAACTCTTCTTATATAAAAAAAGTAACCTGTATATTATTATTAAATTTTCTGTGGGTGTAACTATTTCCAATGCAATAAAGTAACGCATGGATAAGTCTGTTGATGATAGGCTACAGAAAAGGTTTGATTCAATGTAATAGTTTCTATTTTTTATACTTACCATATCATTATGTTAGTGAAATACTCAAGGACTATGGTATTATTAGGAATATGGATTTCCTTTTAGTATTTCGTAGTCAATTGCTTTACAACCAACAAAACTAGGAACGTCTTGTTCTAGTTTCTGCCACTCTTACGGGAGGCTCTGTCATGATCACTTCGAGGGAGGAAATAGATAGGGATTAGTCGGACTTCGAGGGTTCTTTCTTTACCCGGGCTTCTTCCGAAGAGGGTTTAATACCCTCCGGACGGGTCATTCGGCGACATTGATAATTCACGTAATACAGCTACATTACTTAAAATAACAATGTAATGAGAAAGCATCGATGGCCAACGCGGCCCATTGCCGGTCCCGCTGTTTAATGGACAGGGTATGGCTAAAAGGGCAACTGTTTTGAAATATCGGCAAACCAAAATAAAAAATCGTTAATCGTGAGTACCCGGTACATGGTAAGACAAATAGACTAAAAAGGGAACTTAATTATAATTGACAGTATCAAGCATTACTTTATTACTTTGCGGAAATCCATGCTATTTAGTTATAATAAATAATTTAATAAAATATAATAAATATCGTAGTACGTATGGTGATATATATTTTTACTTTTTCCATCATAGACAAGTATTTGCATTAGAACCTAACTAGTAATATATTTATATAGTTGTAGAAACCAGCAAAGTTCGATCATAATAATGACAATACGTTACCACATAATAGCTCTGAACTATGCCTTCATAACTTCGAACGTCCATACATGATTTATGTTTATTGCTAAGAACCAAATTTTATGGCACTTTCATAAGTTATTGCACGTTATGATGTGCATCAACTGTGCGTGTCGGACACGAAAAAACTATTAAAACATACTCAATTGTACACAAAATATGTACATTCGAAAATTTATGCGTATTGTTTTTATTTACATTTGTTATACAGATAAGGTGAGGGAATGCCCCTAGAAAATTATATATAATATCTGATTAAGCTTAAACGTTGCATTTTCTACGTAAAATTCGATTAAAAACTCATTAATCTTAGTAGTTTTTTTTTCCTTTCAAATCCCCACTACATACTTATGACTACATGAATCGTTCGTAAGTTTTATTTTTCAGCAACAACAAATGGATCTGTAAAACATCTGGAAGTAGATAGTCACTGCAGCCTGAACATCTGTAACTAACTCTATATAGAACCGGAGTACCATTTTAGCCCTCAGAAGTAGTACCGTAACCACTTGCGTCCTTATATCTTTTGTCCTGTCTGAGATTTGATGTAGATGTTCGTGGGATGCAGCGATTATTTGACTTTAAGTCGCCTGCGTGCTAGTTTTGTAGCCTTCTGATTAAAAAGAGAAGGTAACTCGTCTACTTCATGGCTAAGTTAGTCTTATGTGATTAATATATTATGTGGCCGGTTGCTACCATTATCCCATCGTGTCCCAAAATGGTCCGGTTCCGGTTTACTCGTAAACCCTTTCACCTTTCTTGACCCACTTACAATTAACATTTAACATTAAAGAAAATTACAGTCTCTGCATTTCGAATTATGTAAGCCATAACATCAATAAATATTATGTTAACATTAAATATATTAATACTAATCGAGTAGTTAACTTTTACTTACACCAGGCGTTCCAACTTAGTCCTCAAAAGTAGCAACACTATTGTAATCGATTTTAGGTCAGACTCTTCTTCTATATGGAGTGGATTACAGATGCACATGAGCGACAGCGATTATCCACTTCAGGTGGACTGCATATTTTTTTGCTACTATCATTTAACAAAAAAGCTATAGCTAACGTACCAATCTATTTTACAGACAAACGTCCACTGGATAGCCAAACTCATATGTCTGCATCCAGCAGTTTTAATGGCCCTTGAGCCGGTTTAGTGACCCTAAAGCGGTTTTAGTGGCTCTAAAGCGGGTTTAGTGGCCCTAAAGCGGGTTTAGTGGCCCCCAAAAGCGGGTTTACTGGCCCGTAACAGCAGGTTTACTGGCCCGTTATAGCGGAAGGCGTCTCGCGACGATGACGTAGCGCGTAACTTTCGCTTTTCACTGCCAAGGCTCGCCGAGATGATCGACCAATCGCTGATTAATATTAATGAGAAACATCGCTAAGCGATTTGTGTAAAGCTGTTAATGTGTGTGTTTTTTGACTATACGTTTATATAGTTACTATTGACGATGTTACAAAAGTTATTGCTATATACAAAAAAATCGGATAAATAAGATATAAAAGGTCTATCTACTGAATTTTATTACCAATATTTGTGGCACCGTTTACAACACACTTAATAAATATATACACAATTACTCTCACATCTCTATCATTTTCCAACGATAGTAATATTCTTATTACTATCTACCTATTCTATATTAATACTGTAGTCTTATTTGAGAATCAAGATCTTTTAAACCTTTATGAAAAATTATGTGTTAACAAATTATTTAATACAAATGGATAATCTTTACACGTCTTGCCTCTTCGACAAATAAATCTTGTAATGTCCTATAAGGCATAAATTATTGCTCTATAATATCCATTAACTTGTATGTTTTACTTATGTATTTAATTATGAAAATGAGTTTTGTATATCGAGATATATACAAAATGTAATTTCAAATAGTGCCATTATCACCATTACAAAACAATATAGCTGTCATTTTATAAAAACATCGTTGACAGTGTGATTTTCGAAACTGCATGAGTGACAAATTACCTACTGCATTATTGCTGTCTTTCAATAGCTTTCATCCTTATTCAAATACGTACTATTACTAACTCACGTAACACATAACCGGAATTTGTAAAGTCTTAGTGTACTATTAACCAATTTTGCCCTGGATGGTTCTTTTTTTGATAATGAATCTGCATACGCACATATGGCCGCTTGGTCTAACGATAACTATGCATATTAACATTAAATTGGTATTTATAGTTTAAAAGTCTAGTTTCCTAATCTATTTGCTCTTTTAAACTATGTTAATTTGTTATTTCCTCGAACTTAGGAACAAAGGCATTATTGGTAAAGACAGAATAGATAAAGAGACGGAGTAGTTCTAGTAGTCTAACCAAACAGAGATAGTTGTTCCTATCTTTATCATTGCGATATCGTTTTAAAAAAATCGAAGCCTATTGGAGAGGTATTAACACCAAACATATAATCTGCCGTTGAAGCATCGGTTGGAGAGGTGTGATTGCCAGATATATTTACAAGGGAAGAGACTATAACAGTCTTCTGCAGTAGTAACGCATCATCTGAAACAAGCTTTCAGTCCTTTTTCATGTTGAAAATGGATGTTCATGGCTGGAGCGACCAGTTTACACAAAATGGTCTACATGATCTTCCTTGTCTAATGTAAAAAGAAGAATCCTATTATTAATTCCCGTTTTGCTTCCAGATCTGGGTGTGCATAGCTTGCATGGCAACTTCTATGGCTGCGCCAGCGCCGGGCCCCGTACCTCTCGCCCTCGACATCATCGACATGGCTGCCATCAGCAGAATGACTCCACAGCAGCTAGAAGCCCTTGCTGAAGGCTTAGCGGCAGAAGAAATTATGAGGTAAATTTACGTTAATGAAAAGCAACTATTTCCATAATGGAAAATCCGTTTTTATAATCCAGATAAAATAACAAAAAGAAAACCTTTATTAAAAATATCTTCTACATGTACACATTTTTTCTACAATAGGATTTATACTACATTAATTTAGTTCAGATTATTCCACCTAATAATTTAAAAAAAGAAGAGGTAAACAGTTTTGGTAAGTTCAGAAGTAAATACCTCAGCGGTATACTTACTTAAGTAGAAAGTGAAATCATTATGTATGAATTGCCAATGTTCACGTTCTTCGAGAGAAATGGCTATGGTATATAGACGAATGAACAGACGAACAGATGAGAAGACCCGACGAAATTAAGAGGATTTATTTTCAGCCATTTGGATACGAAACTTAAATTAGTGGGCAACAATCTCTATATTGTTTACCCTAATTACACCTGATGAAAATCACAATAATATATCATATATGTTTATTTATACCCCTTGTATTGACTTCTACAGTCCCTTTGCAACTTTCTTCGTCATTGAAGATACTGCTAGGTTTTCTACTCGTTCGATTTTACTCGGATTTGCCCACCACTGAAAATTCCCGTAGAGGAATTATTAAATAGGTATTTAAACTTCAAATATGAATAAAAATCACACTTACAAGTACATCTCGTTACGTATGTTAAACCCGTATCCATAAATATATATGTGCACTCCGATATCTCCTTATATTCAAAATCAGTATTAATCAATATCAAAGTATTATTATTCAAATGATATTTTTACAGACCTATTTTTAAAATTAGTAAATTACCAGCGACTCGCAATTTTTTTTGAGAAAAGATGGCGAAAGCATCTCACACATTACTTCTTTCGATGAAAACGTAAATTACAAATAATAACTTGGATTAATGGAGCTTCTCTTGCAACTATTTCAGATCATGCTAAATACATACGTCGTTAGATTTGTCTAGACGACATGTCACAGTATATATAAAAACAAAGATGGTGGATTCTGAGCGTTACACTTTGAGCTTCAAATTCTAATTTCTATTTAGGACAATGACAACAATATGTTTATAAAACCAATTTAGAATCATAAATTATACTTTTAAAGTTAATCGATTCAGCAATCGGGTTTTCTTTTAATTTTATTCGTCTCTAACTTTCGTTTAAAGACTGTCCTGATTTAATAACCTGAAATATATGAAAACGAAATTTTATCACGTATTGGCACGATATGTATTGTTTGATCTACACTCACGCTTTCTCGCTGCCATAAAATTATGGTAGATGTGGAGACAATGTTGTTTACGAACAGCTTTTTGTGTCAATTTTTTATGTTTATGTTGTATTTCACTGCCAACACAAAAAATATACATTTTACTATGTACTGGGTATTTTCGATTAAAGATTTTTGATTTTTGATTGCCGATGTTTCGAATCAGTTGCATGGCTCGTGGTCACGGCTAAACTGTGGCGGGAGAAACTGTTGACAGATACATATTAATGGTAGATGTATTTATCTACCCTACGTCTAGTTCGTTGTTTTTTTTGGGGTTCCATATCATATATTTTAAAATCATTGTGATTAAAATTAAAATAAATTATCTCATTATTTTTTATAGATTGACTTACCTTTTTGAAATTTCCACTAAAGTTTGTTCCAGTCAAAGTTTTTGCTATTTTTGGTGTCTCTATTATGTTACGTGACCAGTGACGTAGTTCTCTTTCCTTGCTAAGTCATCCTTTTTCTACCCCAGGACAAAACGATCATCAGCCCAAGCACTGTCGTCTGTGGTCTCAAAAGCGTCTTCAGGGATCCAGAGCAAAGTAGGGCTACTTGGACAAGCATCAGCGGGAGTGACATCTTTCCTAGCCTCTGCGTCCAGTAAATCTGGTCATGGGGAGACAGGCTACTCTTATGAGCCGGTAAGTTTTTATTTCCCTTTTCTGTATTATAATAGTAACAAACGAGTACTTACCATCAGATATTAAGTGATCGCTGAAGCTTATGAAGATCTACATCAAAATTTAAATAGAATTAGATTCCTGCCTGAGTTCGTACTTAAATTCGCTTCAGTATTAAGGACTATGAGGTCGCCTCGTAAGTATATCCGTAAACCCCTTCTTACACCGAAACACAAAAATTGAAGGATCTTCATTCCTATCTGACTAATTTTAACCCTACTAACATAGTCCTAGTCTTGTAACTACCTAGTCTACTAGAATAAACTAGTATAATTAAGTTAGGAACTAACGTATCGCACAAACCCATTTCTTATTTGGCTCCTTATCATTAAAGGAGATATGGCAGTAATCATTTACTGTCATATGGATTGCAAACCTATTTGGTGTTTTTTATATACAAGAACTTAAAAACAGTCTTCTAATCTTAAATATGTAACGGGCAATCGCGATTGATGATTACTAATTGCCGATATTTCGAACTCACGGAAGTTAACGGCTAAACCCAAGTTAAGTTCAGATTAGGATCTGGTTAATCGTATCTGTTACATAGCAAAATGTGTAAATTCCACGATGATATTAGTCAGAATTCAATCCTGAAATCATTATTTTGATTGCAGCATAGTGATAAAGTGGACTACTGGGGCTTAAAGAAGTCAATCCTATACACGTTGTTCCAAGCAGTGAAAGCTATTACGGGTGGAGTGACCATTCTCAAAGGGCAGCTCATCAAGGGAGGTGGCGCACTGGCTGCCACTCTAGGCAAGGTGATATCGTCGAAGGGTGATGTCGTCAGCAACCTTGGGAAGAAGATCGTGAGTTCAGCGGCGTTGAGCCCAAAGAAACCTGTTGGTGAGTAATCCATTCTTATATCTTAGTTTTGGAAAGGGCTCGTTTTTTGCATTTAAGGCAATACTGAATAATACGGCTTCATATTACAAAGTGGATGTGCGTTAAAAGGTTAGCCCATTAGTGTCGGATATTTTCAAACCTCCCTTAGGACCTCCGACAAGATTTACACTGACTAACTTATTAACTGACTGACTGATTGACTAACAACTTGCAATTGAAGTGAATTTATTCGTTAGCGGTTACCCATAAAATTACCGAACGCCATCAACATAGTAGATTCTCAACTTTATAGATCAAAGTCAACACAAGTCAATCTATGACAATAATGTTTTGGTGCAACTCCGGTGGCCCGCACATTCATAGGCCACTTTTGTAATGAAGAAGACAAGTCTAAGCAATGAATAATTAAAAATGTTAGTTTTCAAAATTTACAAATAACCTTAAATGTTGCAGTTTTATTCGTGGTATGACACTCAGGGAAACAGGCTGCATAATACAAAAACGAGAGATCTAAGATCAAGATCAAATTCGGAATCTTTTGTGTGTACATATAATTAATAATAACTATTTGTGCGGTGTAGATGCCATAAAAATTTAATATATAAATTGCAATAATCGTGAGTCAAGGATGTGTCATTATGATTCTTAATACTAAGATAGGTCCTCTGCAAGACCTTATAAATTTAACGCATGTGTTACGTGTAACACATTATCTCAATGTGTTTTATGGAAGCAAAATCATAGGTCACATTTACATCTATTGTAAAATAATTCTAGCGAAAACCTGTTAAGTCGTAAAATGCATTAGTTTATACGTCAAGAAATTAGCTCTTTTGTTTTGGTGAAGCAACATTTGCGAATAAATTTGACAATAGATTTTGACACAACAATGTTTTAACACAACATATTGCCTAAATTTTTAAGTGTTGTTTTGTTTTTAAATTAATATGTCATTGTTAATGTTTAGAATGCGCAAACATTTTTATTTGTGAACATTACGAAAGATTTCATATTACAACCATTTTTACAATAACCTTAGTTTTTTATGTGAGAAGAGCAGCAAAGGAGCATGCAAATCACTTGATGTTAAGTAGTCGCAGCCCATACCCATCCAAATGCAACGACAAACACAACTGAAATCCTATCTGAGCTCGAATGACACGTTGCTACTCTTGATGACTAAGACGGTCGCCTCGCTTTAAAGTGTAGCCGGCAACCGCACCTCTCCAAACGAGACACAAGTAATGCTTTACGGTGGATTATGAGGGCGACGGTGGTCATCCGGTCGAACTATAGTTCTCCCACCTTTAGCTTTACTTGTTTGTATTGTAAGGTCTATGACCAAAACTAAGTTCGATCGCAGTGCACACTTCATTGGTTACGCAAAGGTCCCCCTGTCCTAGTCCTAGTCCCTGTGTCTAATGACGATTATAGTCATTTGTTTCAGCCTTTTGATTACCCGTTCACTGTCCATAATAATATTAAGTTGCTAATAGCCTTTATAAATATATAAGTAAAAACAAACTTTACTTTCTATGCAAGGTTAGTTATTACATACTGAACACCAAACCGACATTGTCACCATTCCAGCCACAGCCGTGTACGGACCTCCACCAGCGCACATAGAGTACAGTGCTCCACCCAGCGCGTACGGCGCACCGACCGCGCCAGCTCACTACACGCACACAGCACCTTCTGCGCCTACCGGATTCGCGGCACACAAATACCCAGCTCATCTAGACGGTGAGACATTACTTATTAATTGACAATCAAAGTGAACACTAACAAATAATAATTATGTAACTGTAGGTAAGAGAAAACACGAGAAAACAAAACGATTAAGGCAATTTGAATTACAAAAAAATCACATTCTTTATTTAATGGAAATACCGCGCATGGCCAAAAATTTATGTCAAAATTATAAGATTAAAAAGTGTATGTATCTGCTATATCTTGACTAATAATAAAAGTATTTCAGAAAATGTATTATTGCTAATTACTATTTCATTAGATCATAGCATTACATATTTTCTTTAAATAATTAAAAAACATTGTATATATTATGCAATTTTTAAGAGTAATGTCATGACTTAACCTAGAAAAATAAGAAACCATTTAATCATAAATATTATATTTAAAGTTGTATGACCAGTTATGACTTGGGTCATCTGAGGTTGAACAGTGACTTGATCTCCGGAACTAAAGACAAACATAACGTCTGTGATGTAATGTTAGTTACCTATCTCCAAACTTACACAACTAGAGGTAGAGACACGAGTCATGATAATTAATTATAGAGTCCTATGAGAATGTTTGATAATGTATATTGAGAGCTTTAATATACAGACGTAGAAAAATAACTTTCGAATTTACATCAAATGGATCTGAAGTCGTTACTGATGCACTTAGATCTGATCCTAAACAACTTTTTAATTTGATAAAAATAGAAAACAAGCATGCAGACAAACATAAAAGTGATCGTTTAATTGGATAAAAAATGAATAGAGGATGCAAAAAAAAACTAAAAGTATCGTGAAATTTGGTGAAAAATTATAAATTTTTCTTTGACTGCAACGTAAACATAATAATGAACGAAACTGTTCCAGTCGATAATTTTTAAATGAAGCAAAAGGGCTACTTACTAATATTATAAATGTAAAAGCATGTAATTTTTTTATTTGTATGTTTCGTTTGCACGTTAAAACAGCTCAACCAATTTGGATGAATTTTAATATAGAAAGAGGTTAGATCTTGAAAATTAAAGTAGAAAATATTATCTTTCAAGTTAGGGTTACAAATATGTGTTTTTTGTTACAAATATTTGTTTAGGATTACACATATATATTTCTTTGATATAGGCATAAACGAGTACTAAGAAAGAGATTATGGAAACTGCACCCCTGAGGGGATCAGTTTCGATAATTTAAAAAGAATTTAATAGACGCAATTTCGTAATATCGAACTTTTACGCGGTCAAGTGTTTTACATAACAGATTCATTCAATTCATTCATTCAATGTCATTTGTAATATCAAAGTAACCATTCACTGTGCTTTCAAAAATACTCAATTCTTCTTAAACGTTTTTTTCAGAGCTAATAGTGATGTCGTCAGTAGTAGACGATGTTGTTCAGAAACCGAAACCAATGCCGTTGCCTTCGCCAGAACTCGCTTACAGATATATCGATTTAATTAACTCCCTCTGGTAAGACGTCGTTTCGACGACACGTACCTTCTTGTATATGAATGGTCTCTTCCCGTTCATAACACTTCGATATTGTTTACTCTGGCACATCACTATTACTCAAACTATTATTCTATTAGTGCTTAATTTTTCAATTTATTGTCTTCGATGTAAATTTATAAACTTCATATTCCTTAAAAAGCTAGACCTTTAATATTTCACTTCATTCTATTGTTTAAATATATTTATATATTTCTGACTCTTTGAAAAGTTTTTTTCAAAAGTCAACAGTTCTTGATTTCCTTAAATAGTATATCTGTTAGTTGTTTTCTATATTTATAACTGATTTTATTCCTTCGCGACTCATGAAAATATTAGCTTGTTGGTAAGTTATAATCTCCATACATAGTTATAACTTAGTCAATAAAATGATGAAATTCACAAACGTAAATTAATAATGTGACATTTATATTTCTGTGTCAACATTATTTCTATCACTATTTAACTAAAAATAGCAGTTTAAGAATGACAATATTGAATAAAGATGGTATAACTGTTCAATTTTTATTGAAAAAGTATTTTTTACATACACAAAGTAAAAAACGTATTATTCGAAATTCGAAAAAAGTATTATTCGAGTTGTTTATTTGTATGACATCTTTATTTCTATTTTCCTGTAATGATTATTTATTAAAATACAAAGAGTTGTAATTAACAATTTCAACTTCAAGTTAGTGTGATATTTGGATTTCTGTGACATCGTTATTTCACAGCAACATTATTTAACGGACATCGTTAATTTTCTTCCACTTCGTATCGTCATGGTTTCGAGAGCACGCCTGCCAAAAACATGTGGCTAACCTCATTTGCATAAACGCCCGCTTTCCCTTTCAAACGATGTGACGAAATAACTGGTAAAGTTTGACTTAAAATAACTGTTTTTCAAATTTTTAACGTAATAATTTATGTCGTACAACGGATGTAGGTTGAAGTAAATTGTTAGTGTTATCTCACACACTTGCAACATACACGTAGACGGAATAAGTTTCTTTCCGCCGGCATCTTCTGTCGGTCATCTTAGCCAAGAGGGCGTACAAACCGGATGAATTGACTTTACATTTTAACATTACGAAGTGTATGTAAATACCTTATAATGAAATACAATATTTTAATATGAATAAATGGAATCAAATATTGATATATTGCTAAAGAAATATACTATCAAAATTTAATGACTTTTCAAATTTAATCTTCATAACTTGTCTGAAGATAAACTACACTTTGGCTGGGAAGATACAACCGTCGCTCTCATAACCCACCATAAAGCATCTCTTGGTTTTTGGTTGGAGAGTTACAGTTACACACGTAGAACCGAGGCAACCTTCTTAGCTCCCGGACTCTTGATGTTTGCTACTCAGCAACGCACCTACTGACGTACACGGGACTGAAGTTCTACCTGAAATCGTGGAGTTGTAGCAACCATTTAACATTATGTGGTCTGCACACTCTTTCGCTGCTCTGTCCACATACATATGAAGTTGAAATGTAGTACCAGCTACCTCTTACCACTTACATCCGGTGGCCCGCGTATTTGATTGGCACTCTTCTAACATAAAACAACTCTTCATACCGTTGTTTTTATCTTACAAGATTCTTCTAAGTCACGTTGATCCCAAATTCATGCCACAAGTTTGCGTATTATCTCACGTATTCTCTCGTATAATCTTCTTCCTATTATGCAATTGTACATAAATAAAGGATGGTATTAACAATTACGATGTGAATTCTCCAGCCAATTAAGATTTAACACCACCCTTGAGTGAAAGTGTATTACGTCACGCAACAAGTCGATCCGGTTCCACGAAGACGTGTGTGCATATTATAAGTCACAGCAAGATAATTGCAAAAAACATAGCCTATGTTAAATCCCGGTCTGTCACACGAGATCCGAGGTTCGATTCTATGGCACCTGGCGTAATAGAAATGAATTATCACTTGCTTTAATATCACTAGGAAATTTTCACCGGCTTTTTTGCCCGATCAACGTTAGCCAACCGGGCGCTCAAAGCTCTTCTACAGTCAACCTCAAATATGAATGAAGTCCTTTCTAAGGACTAAAATGATCATCTCGTATACATATGAATATAATACCATTAGCTATAGTTATAATAAAACAGCTAATGCTAATTACTTTAAAACGTATTTTTTGAATCAAACCGGAGGTATCCAAATAAAATAAATTTTCCAAATCAGTTAATAAATAATGTATTTTTTTTTTATTTATGACGCATATCGCGTTATAAAATAAGAACAACAACATACAACCTTTCCTTTTTTTTGGAAGTTGGTTGAAAATTACTTAATTAAAGTGGCGTATCTTCTCATTACGATACAATAAGAGTATTCATGTGATGTTCGGTAATTAATGATAAAGCTGAGAATGTACTCAGTATTATGTTACTCATAAGGAAATATTGAAAGGAACCTTCTTATGGAGTAGTAATGCGGAAAATCACGATGGATTTTTGACGTATCTGTAAAGCTACTTGTTTCAATCGTTAATAATAGTTAGTTTGGGCATTTTAATGCAAACTAGTTGAAATACGTGACTTTGTCTACATTTTTTATTATTTAAACACTTCACCGCCAGCCTTCTTTCTAACGGTAAGAAAATACAAACCGCTGGACGCATAGCGTTCATAAAAACGTAATTTTCGAAAACTGTAATGACTTTATATTAGACTAAGATATCATAATATTTTTTGGATAAGGACCAAGTCTCATCAAAGAAATTGGTCAAAATCCCCCATTACTTTATATATAATTATGTGCAAGAAAAAAGACATCTACATTTATAGCGTCTATATAAAAATGCATACCTAAAAAGAAAGTGTCGTCTTTATAGGAAGGAGTATTGTGACAGAGCCTAAACGATTCATTATAAATTCTTTACGCATACAGATATGATCTGTAGAACTGACATCAGCGACATCTATTGTTCAGTTGGATGTTACTCGAAAACAAACCAATATATTTTTCACAAAAACAATACGAATAAACACTATTCTATTCTACAGTAAATCATAACACACTTTATACAAAAAAACCTAATCTACATTTTCAATACTTAAGCATGCCAAATTAATAAAGAATGGAGTAAATAGTCTATTATGCGATAATCATAATCTTTTTTCGAGGCCAATTTCTATGCTAACTTACATTAAACACCCTGAACAGTACTGAATAGATGCCATAAAAAAGATTAAAAGAATTTATTCAAGTGTAAAACTCCGCCGTTTCGATGAGAATAAATCTAAAATTGTTTGATTACTACTTTACAAGATATCGAGCACTATAACAAATAAATAATGGATTTCTCCTTTATAAATATGGTATACTAACATTTTAAAGACAAATCTTTCTTCATCTATATAGTCTTAAGTAAAATGAGCGTGACACAGATGTAGACGGATGTAACGAAATTCTCATCTCCGTGTCCGTTTTTGGTTTAAGTTTATTTTTGCGTTCATATTTTTTACCTTATTAGCTTTGAATCTCTAAACATAGAATATGTTAAATATCCATTTCATTCATTTCAATCATTACACTTAACGTAAGTACAGACAGCAGAGCAATCTGAACAAATCAACAAAAAGTTAAACTTAGTAACCATTTTATTATGTAAACGGAATATTTGCAGTATTTCAATGTTACGTAACCGCCCAATTTAAATGCCAAACAGGCCCCAAACAAAAACTTTCGCTATCAATACATATTTATGACCGTAACACTAACCTACCTTTTTTGTCAGACGTTACGTGTTCAAGTGATAACACGGTTGTTGATTTCTAGAAGATATTTAGGTGTATTCCTGAACAATCCATGTCATCCTGCTTACATAATAACAATTTTAGACAAGTGGTAGAATTATAGCTCCACCGAGGAGGTACCACCGTCCCTTCATAATCCGCCGAGAAGCAATTCTTGGTTTTGATTGGAAAGAGGCAATTGCGAGCTACTTATAAGTGTAATCAGCCATCTTAGTCCTCAGGAGTAGCATAATCGGAGTAGGCATATAGGAGTAGCAAGAGTAACTCAGCATTGCAACCCCGGTTGAGTTTGCATGCTATATATTGCAGAGATTACTTAACATAAGATGATCTGCATTTTCGTTTGCAACTTATCACATTTAAAAAATATGATAATTAGTTTTTAAATCATTAACTTAATCTCCTTATAAACTAAGCCTGTGTTAGACGTCGCCGTTCTTCCGTCGGCTATATCTTAACTTACGTAATACATACGGTAATAGATTTAAAACACTAAATAGAATACCTAAGTCTTAATTTTTTGTACCTTAAATAAAAGTAAAAATAGAAAATAATACGTTTTGAAATTACTTTTAATTAAAATTTAGAAGTCAAAAGTAAATTTTATTCCACGTTGTAAATGTTATCGGAAATGTAAGAAATCTAGAAATTGTTTACAATTATAGTTCGGACGTAACATTAGGAACTGCATAAAATAGTTTATCAATAAAATCAGATCATTTAATAATAAAGACTTTAGTTTATTTAATATACCTTTCTATCATAGACATTATGTAAATTTCCTTGGAATGTTATAAAATGATGCATATATCTGCAATATATAAATACATATAAAAGAAACGAAGTGTACATATTTGTATAACTAGCATGGTATGGAGAAATACGTAATAATAGCAGATATGGAGAATGTTTCTTCGGAACCATTTGATTCTTTTGTAATAATTTTGACATTAGTATATTTTTGATTAAGCACGATTATTTATTATTATTATTTGATTTTTCACTAACTAAGCTTAAAAAAACTTGAAATGTACCAATCCAGATTTAAAAAAAATTGGGAACTTTACGAAGAACTTAAAGTTTTACTCAGGATGAATTGTATCACCATTAGATTGAATAATAATTAATATTAATATAAGGGTGGGAGAACCATAGTACGACCGGGAAAGTACTACGGCCGCCCTCACAATCCGCCGTAAAGTAGCACTTGTGTTTCGGTTGGAGAGATGCGGTTGCCGACGAGGCAACCATCTTAGTCCTCGGGAATAGTAGCGCATCT
>DWON01004717.1:0-15862 GCA_018251015.1 Phocides pigmalion okeechobee | reverse complement strand
AATACATACATTATATCGCTTCTATGCTTCAATAACGTGTTATTTTAAAAAAACATAATTTTACAGTAGAGCATTGTTTACTTACAAAAAATTATTTTACTTAATTGTGTATTTATTTACGTTTATTGTAGATTACGTACAAAAATTTAACACCTTAGCTATCTCAAATCAAACTTGGAGATTTCAATTATCAAATAAAATAAAAACTTGAATTTTGAAACTTGTCACGTTATTGAAGCAAAGAAGCGATATATAGGATCAATAAAACAAGATTTATTCACAGAATTATTTTATTTTACAGCTGCAAAGGTTGCTTATTAAATTTGTTGTATATTTGCATAATCTGTGGACCGCTACTGATAACTAAGATGGAAGCAGTATTCATATCAGCATTTGTGTAAATCTAATCTTAATGTTTTCTACTTGGATGTTTTAATAAAATATTTTATATTTTAATTATACGAGTATTATTTTAATATCATTCACAAAGTTTTTATTGCTACAGTACTAAAGGATTTAAAACACCTACATACTTAAAATGACTAGAATTATGAGTACCTTTTACTTAAATTGTATGTTATAATACATTGAAATATAATATAGTTACTTTTGAAAGCTTCAATGGTCCGAATACAATATAATAAAGTCTTAACACAAGTCAATAGAAAATGTTACATGCCAACTACGCTGTTGGATGTTTAACCCTTTCACAGCCAGTCGGCTATATCCGACAACATGTTTTGGACGTTCAAACGCCAATGTCGGGTAATGCCGACACAAACGTTACGCAAAAATAATTCTAAGATCCATTTGTGTTAGGTTCATATTAAGAAATAAAACTGATAGTTTTTCACTATTTATTTTTGTTTCATTTTTTTAATGGGCCTGTATCGATAAATGTCTTTCGAAACATTATGCGAAATTATGCCTAAAGGCTCTGGCGCTGGGTGCACGCGGAGTGAATAAAAGCTTGTGAAAGGGTTAATTAATAAGAATAATAACAGAAATAGTAATAAAACCTATATTTTATAAATGAATAGTATTTTAAATTATTGACTAGTGTATATATGTAGTAATTTTCTTGTATTGTATATAAGTAGGTACCCATTAAACAATTCCGACTCTTACACGCTAGAAAGAATTATAATAAATAAAATGTTAACTAGATATTCACAAAATAAATTAGTGTAAATTTTAATGATTTGATGTCAATAAATATATTGCACTTTAGTCTAAATTATTCTACGGTATTTAATTTCCTGACTAGACGACAAGACTAGCATTGATTCTATTGAATAAATTAAATAATACAACAATGTTAAATAAAAAAATTCAACAAGAATAACACATTTGTGGTCCATTTAAAATATAAAAATAACATTATTAACAAAATAAGTATTATCCAGAGATTCGTAGAAAGTAAAACATTAATAAAACAGGCTATTTTATATATGTGATGCCCAATTTTCGTATATTTCCCAAGTTTCTTCTAATATTTTATGTCATAACGAAGAAAATGACTAGAAATTTCTATTTTCGTATCGACAAATTGTTATTTCTAATATGTTTACAAATGCTGGAATTTTCAAAAAGTATATTTTATTCCAAAGTATTTACTCAAATAACTAAATTCTACCTGACATCAGGTAGTAAAAAATGGCAATGAATTATATAAAAATCTCCATAGACATTCAGCGTTGCGAGATTAGTCACAATAAATATTCGTATTTTAAAAGCTAAAAAAGATATAAACCGCACCAAATGTAATAATAATTCTATCACGACTATACGATAAAATGAAATGTCCAAAATTTCATACGATAAACACCGAATAATCTAAATTTTAGAATTCAACTTAAGGTTAAGAACTATAACGTGTCTAGCCTCAATATTCACAAAGTCCGAGTTGCTATTTTAAAATGCATGGGATAAAGCCTACTCTTAAGCCTCCCATTTATTGAAGATTCACAGATTTACATCAGAATTATGCTTTACAGAAATAAACGTTATTGGTTCAAACAACAGTAAGTATGGTAATCTTGATTTGCTCCTTAAAATACACCAATCTCCAGCAGTAATCAATTTTTTGTAGAGGTATTCTCAAAAAATCTCATGAAGTTTAACTAGATATATATAAAATAATAGAGAAACATTAAGTAGGTAACCTACATGATACATTTGCAAATCGATGTCACATCAATAATCACCTATATATTTAAGTAACTATATAATACAGACACAAATACAACCTCGAAAAGACTAGAATAGGGCAGAACGTCCATTGCATAAGATCTGGAACTGATCTTAATTTGTGTACATTAAAGATGACATGTCAGATTTTTTCATGTAGTTTGGAGAATTAGAAATTGGGTATAAACCACTGACGTTTACACTTGTCAAAAAACCTAATAAGTATGACAGAAGTCCTACGTTTAGTTTATATCGACTACAATACGTAACTTAGTAAAGAGAAAAAATATTTTTTATACGTTCCTACGGTGGAACCGTGATGGATGCCGATAAAGATATTTATAACGTTGAACTGGTTGTTTCTCCTTTTATTGGTATTGGTAAAGAGTTGGTAACAACCTAACATAGTTTTATCCCAAATATTAGATAACTGAGAAAATAAAATAGCTACATATTTAAAGACGCCCTATCAAAGTAGGTCAATCACGTCGCCGAATGTCGAACATCATATAGGGCCTGGTGGTGATTTGGGCGATTTGGACCAGCTTCGCTGCGAAGATCTGCTGCTGTAACTGCCGCTCGTGGGAGTAGAAGGTGTCGGTCTTCGGTAGGGGATGGGTCGTTTCCGAGCGCTGTCGGACGTCAATGTTAGTTTGCGATGGTTAGTCACTTTATAACACATGCAAGCATGCGTTGTTTATTATAACAAAGCTTTTAATTTACAAGCACGGAAGTTTACAATGAAAATTATTAAAATTCTACTGATTAATGAAAATATTTTATTGTAAATGAGATAAAGCGATATTTTAATGTTTTAATCGCAAAAAGGCATTTTTTAATATGGTCATGATAACATAGCAAATGCAAAACAATTTTTCGTAGCTCAATGATCTACAAAAGGTCAAAAAATCAAACAAACAGATATTCTAAAGTCATTATATATTATTATAAGAAATGATAGTTAAAATTGAATATGTATATTATAATGTTAAATTGGCATTTGTTATAAAAATATGACTGACTCAATTATCACTCACTCTTGGTAATAAATATGGCACTTACCTTTTTAATTTGTAATGCCAATCTAGCCATAAATTAAACAAAAAAAAACAATCATTGGTTGAATAATCTAGAAAGTGATATTATTACACTTAAGGATCTTATACTTATAGACGCTAAGAAAGCATAACAGATATGTGATTAAGTCTTAAACAACATTAAAACTCGTTTAAATTAAAAGTATAATCCATCTTTTACAACCAAACAATATAACTTTCTTAGCGTACACAAGTGTCCTTGGCTCAAAAAATCGAAAGCCAAATGACTACCATGCAAGTAGCGGAAAAAAAAACATTATTGTACAATAAAACTTTAATTCGATAAACAAACGGAATAATATTGTTGAAACAGAAAAAACACACTTAAACTAATGTCCACAACAAACAGCCACAATCTCTACACTCAGAACTCATTTTCCAAAATATACTGATACTTGGTATTGATTCATATTTTCACTTGAATGTTCTTATTTCATTCATCTTCTTCTATATTTGTATTTGTTTGACGAATAAGTTAGATCTATAATGGGTGCGCTACGGAGGAAAAAAGAAAATTAATAAAAATGAACTATCAAAATTTATATTCCACTGTGGCACAAAAACGTCTATTTTCGTTTAACTATCCACAATCCATCTTTGCTGTCCATTCACGAAAGGAAATCACAAACTTGAAAAACGGCGCATCTCTTCATATTTAGCCAGAAACATACTTGTTTGTTGAAATAATGGGGCAAAAATTATATGTAAAAAAAATGCAATAAAAACATCAGGCATATTATTAGTTTATACCAGGGGTCGGCAACCCGCGGCTCGCGAGCCACATACTGATGCGACTTTTTCAATGGAACTTTTGGTTCTCAGTTACCATATATTATTTTATTGACAAAACCCTTAAAATGTATCCATAGGTATATATTATCCCACTTCACTACACATCCTCATTACAAAAGCTATCAGCTAGTGAAAGTCGTCTGGAAATCGGAACATACAGACAGATATAAAATTATATATTAGTGGCTCTATAAAATAAAAGGGGAAAATTTGCAAATTTCGTCTTAAAGGTTGCCGAACCCTGTTCTGTACATTAGTATCGTTTTGCGTGCCATAGAGAACACGACAGGACACAAAAACAATAATATGTTTCTGGCAATAATCTGTTTATGCCATAAACCTTGTCAATTTTGCCCATTAATAAAAAAAAGAAAATATAATATGTGTAATAATAATTAATATAATTCCCGCTGTTAGATTAAAAATATCATCAGAATAAGAACTTATAGCGCAATAAAAATAATTTATAAGTTTAGCAAAACGTAATTATATACGCGTTATCAAAGCCTGAGGAAAAAGTCTTATATCTGTATATGAAAGGATAGAAAAGAAGGATCGTGTACCGCATTTAACAGATACTTAAATAAATATATTCACGCTAAAACTTTAAGCAGAAAATGACCATTTAGTAGCACACCCTTGTTAGTATTTCAAAAATGGTTATTTCACAAACGTTATATAGTATTTTTCACAGAAAAGTAATCATGGGATAATTTTCAAAAAGGATATAAATATACTACTACTATGCGAAATTGTTTAACTATATATAACATAGAGAACAGATTCGCTTCCAAAATATTATCCGCATTTTAATTGGGCTTAAAAAATAAATTGAATTTGAAAAAAAAGGTTGGAGAAATTATTGATATCTCTTCAGTAGCTTTGTAGATGATCTGCGACATAAATATCTTGAAATTTTAAAAGCATAAAAATGTCATTCTCATGTTGCATCATGCTCATAATTAATAGTCGAATATGTTAAAACAGGATATTTGTCGGAAGTGGCAATGAATGCAATAAGGAACATTTTTGTGTTGGTGTAAATCAGGAATATATTAAAAAAGTACGTCTTATATTATCGGGAACAATACAATACATATAACTCATACTACACAATATGCTAGCGGTCACTTCATTAATCGGAGCTACTACTCGTGTCTTCAGAGCTCGTGCTATAATTTCGTGATTTTTTTCTATAAAAGAGAAAAACAAAACGTATATAAGGATAAAGGGCAAAAATAAAATAAAATAACAATGTGCTATCTCACGATGTGCTTTATAAAAATGTATCTTTTTTTGCAATAAGACAAATTGAAGTGCAAAAAATGACTTTGAACTTACAAATAAAGAATGTACTGCTTAGCGACGTCACATAGTAGACAGTCGTGACTAGTGACGTTGTGTTCGCTGTGTATTTATGTATAGATAGGGTGTCGTAATTGAAACAGACAATAGTGCGGACTGATTTATTCCGTGTACATCGCTTGCGAGCGACTAACCAACTAACTTATTATGCAAGACAATACATAAATTAATTCTACTCGGCACAACGTCACACAGTTAAAGACAGTCGTGACTAGTGACGTCACATAGTAGACAGTCGTGACTAGTGACGTCACATAGTAGACAGTCGTGACTAGTGACGTCACAGTGACTGACGTGAAAAAAGGTGATACGTTGCACATCGTGAAGAAGCACGGCACGTGTAAAATAAAATAATAAGCCCTCTATAAAATTAGCATACGTAAGCGGCACACGACAAAGGGTTAAACATCTAAACACACTGCAATACCAATATGTCAACGTTCGAACAAATTTCCAATGTCACTATTCTACAGTTCAAACGAACGTCGATAGTATTGCTTTATACACACCCTTTGATGCAAACGCATTGCTTTTGTACGTAACAATATTATTATAATAAAATATAGATAAGTAAACAAGCAAAAATAAATGAATATCTCACGGCCAGTTAAAATATTAGAATATTATTTGTTTTGTGTTTATACTTGTATTTTTCCATGTACACACGGCATATGTAAATACGTAATTCCGGTACTTCTTTTCTCAGAAATTTATAAAAGTACGAAATATTTGATGATTTTTAATTATAAAATATACGTTATAAACTATATTTTTTTTCATGTTTCTTGAAATATTTATAATGAATACTGTATAAAAAAGCGTAATTAAAAGAAGACAAATAGTAACCAGTGGCACAAGTTTTTTTTTTAGTTTTACTAGAGTTTTTAAACATAAACAGTTGTATAAAAAATAAATTACGTCTATTTTTATTTTTAATATTAAAATGTGCAGTTTTTTCAATTGTATGGCGAGTGCGTAAAATGGTGTACAAAAGCAGTGCGTTGCAATCGCGTGTACCTCGTGATGCGCCGCCGGTCGAGGAAGCTGGGCGAGCCGGCGCGCCGCGGGATGGACGGCGAGCGCGAGCGCGAGCGCGCGCGCGACGCGCTCGTGCGCCGGTAGTCCGCGTACACGCCCGTCATCGTTCTGCGCCGGGCCGGCCGGACCGCGCCGGATTGCGTTTGCGTTTACGTTTGCATCGTTTTGGTGGGTGTTCAGTATTGGTCGACATACGACATACTCATACGGTTTTAGAATCACATGATCAGTATTAGTCACTATAATAGCATTTACTCACGGCTTTACAACGTACGTTTTACGTACAAACTGCTGTGCAATATGTCATTTGAACAAAGTGTTTATAGTAAGTAAATTAATTATGACCATTACTCAGTTGTAACGTGGTGAGATATAATAACCATACTATACGTACAGGCATTTTACGATTTTAAACTGATATTATCGCGGAATCCATACATTATGCAATATAACGGGTACCCGTTATATTGCATAATGTACAGGCATTTTCTTTACAAAAAAATATTAACGAAAACTGGATTCGAAATTCGAACGGAGTAACCTTCGGCTTATTTTCTCGTGAACGAAATTACCTTACTGGTGCGCCTCGTCTTTATAGCAGTACGATTATAAAACGCGTACCATATAATTATGTGATTATTAATAAGTCAAAATCACCGATCATTTGATCCACCAAAATGATGCAAACTTGCCCTAATTTATATATTTCATATTTTTGTTTGCTTATCATTATATTTTTTTCCTAATACTTTTGAACTATAATTTATACTTATACTACGTTAGGCAATTAAAAAACATTTATTAAACTAAGATAAAAAATCTTACAGATATAGGCCCTAATTAAATGTTCTGAGTACACCTAACTATTACTGTTTAGTTACTGAAGTATGAAGCAGTGTGTTTATATTTTTATATTGCCCAAAATTTTGAATCTAAGATTGTGTCTCGTAAATTGGACAGATTAAAATTATGACATTGTCCACATTTATTTTGTACTGTAGAAACTGTATAGTGTTGCCAAGTTGAATGTTATTTTACCCCTAAAATAATTTAATGAAAGATAAAAATAAATTGAAGTTTTAGGTACCTCAAACATTTTCTACTTGATTTTGAGCTTATTATAACAAAAAATATAATATATTTACTATTTTTCCTTAACTTGGCTACACTACAATTGGGATTTCAATTTCCACATTTTTTCATTAATATCCATTAAACCGCACAAGTGGCTGCATCATTTTTTTACATGAAATAAGACTATTAATTTTTTTAAATAGTTATTGCAGTAAAATTAAATTTCAGTTTATTACAATTTTGTTCTAAATCCTCAATAAATCTTTAATGTGATCACGCAACAACAGAAAATAGTAATTATATTGTTAAACAATATTATTGAGTAAAAATCATCAAAAATAAAATTGGTATAATCTATGCACACCTTCTAAATCGTCCTTTCGCTAAACAAATATGGCGTCTTAGTGTCTAGTGTCAAAACGCGTCAACTGGCAACATACAACTTGTCTTTGAAGTATACAAATAGAAAAAGACAAAATTATATTAACAAAATGATATAATTTTGTCTTGATTGATATGTTAATGACAAAATGTATGTATGTATGTGGTTTTGCGAGAAGTTAATAAAAATATTTTCAATATATCGTTTTAAAGTGATTTTTCCGGTCAAGTTTTTTTTAATATATTGTAGGAAAAATGTTGTATTTTCTTGGTCTTATGCTTTATGCTCATACCCTACGATTATTCTTGTTCTATAAGAAGTTTATCGCAATGATGTCAATGGGTGTCAATAACCCACCAGGCTACCTTTTGCACCAAGAAAAAATGCATGTTAATTTGCTATTTTCAATATATAAAAATATTGTGAAGTAAAGGTTAACACAAAGGACAATTTGGAAAAATGTAGTATAAGATAGAACTTTTCATTAAAACAAAGGTGCAATTATGATAAAAATAATTGGAACTATGTTCTGTTGTTGAGTCGTGTCGTATAGAGTAGTCACCTGGAGGAGCGAGTGGAGCGCGATGTGCTGCGCGTGGAGCGGGAAGAGCTCCTGCTGCTGTAAGAGCTGGAACGGCTGGATCTGCAATGTCAACAATATATTTGATTATTATGAAGTTATTCTCAAACTAGTCCCCAAATTAGAAGGTCTAAGATTCCTATCGGTGCGTTGATTACGCAAGTTGTCGTTGCTATGGTACCGCGGGGTCTTTATACAAAAAAAACCGCAAAAAAATAAACACACAGAACCACCAGGCAAACACGCACACTTGCACACACGAATGCACCTACAAAGCGCGTGCTTTTTACTTGTTTATTGGTATAAACTGTTGTCGGTTCTATTTTTTTAAATATTCCAAAATGTATTATGTTTTAGAAACTAAGTAATTGTAACATTGCATAATTCCGATATATAATGAATTAAGCAATGTCGGTCGCGTAGTGGAGTTTTATGAGTAAGTGCTATGGGCAAATATTAAGGGGTTTTCCGTGCAATTATACGGACAGTATTAATTACTTTTGAAAAATAGAGAGTCGTTCAATCTTTCCGGCGGTCTATCTATAGTTGGCTTGAAAACATACGACAAAGAGATTGGCCAGTATCCGTATTATACTATAACGCATTAAAATAACACAGTTCATTTTGCTCTCAGTAGTGAAACAAAGGGTAGCTGTAAACCATCACATACCTTGACGACGAGTAGGATCGGGATCTGGAGCGCGACGAATCTGAGCGGGAGCGCGACCGCGACCGCGACGACTTGCCGCGCGACCGCGACTTCGACTTGGACTTGGACCGTGACCGCGACTTTGACTTGAACTTGGACCGCGACCGCGACTTGGACTTGGACCGCGACCGCGACTTTGACGAGCGCGACCAGCTGCGATGCCGCGGCTCCGGCGAGCTCTCCACGTTCACTGGACTCTTCATCGACTTTGCGGCGACTTCGTTTCCATTTTGTGGAGACTTCGACTTGGACTTGGACTTACCCGCGTCGCCATTGCTCAGATCGATTAAAGGCCCATCTGTTTGAGTGACTATCCCGCTACCTGCAGACGTGGACGGCCCGTTCGTTTCCTCGGCTCGCTTCTTTTCCATATTGGCTTTGGTCATCTGGATGAGCTTTTCCTTCAATCTGTTCAACTCGCGGATGTCCAGGTCGTCCTGCCGAGCGCGTTCATTTAGCCTCAAGAAGTCCTCCTCAGAGTCCTCGTTGTCGCTGGACGAACTCCTCATGCACACCACTATGGGCTTGTTCTCGGCGGTGTCCTTCTTCTTCCTCTTCGTCTGCAACTCTGAAGGGGACTTGATGTACTTGCGTTTGTCCTTCTCCGGTAGTTTGTCGAGAATGTCCCTATATCGCTCCGGGCTCCGTCTCGCCGGCGAGTAGCTGAGGCTCGAGGTACTCCTGCTTCTGTGATTGGACTTTGAACGAGACCTGTCTTTGTGTGAATCCCTCGCCGCGTGACCCTTTCCCTTGTCGTTCCTCTCCTTCGCCGCTTGCTTGGGCGACGCGGTACAACCTTCTGGCGACTTCTTGGATTTCACGCTTGGCGGGGTGCTTCGTTTTTTCTCGCTTTTTGAACCCTTATTACGAGACGGGCTCGGCGATTTAGAGGGACTTGGGGAGCTTCTGCGGCGTTGCCGATCGTCAGGGGAGGGCGACTTTCTCCTCGGCCGGCTGCTCTCCATTTTTGTGTCCGCTTTGGGAATAGGTTTGAATTTTTCTACTTTACTTTCAACCGTTCTGCGTAATGTGGGAGATTCATTACTTTCATTGTCTAGCGACGGACTGCGTCGCCTTCTATCCTTTGCCGGAGGAGGCGATTTTCTTTCCTTGTAAATTTGATCCCTATTTTTTGGCTTTTCTTGTGTCCTTCTGGGAGGGGCTTCTGGTTCAGATTCAGACAGGGACGATCTAGCTGGCCTTTCACCTTTATAATATCGTTCTGGTTCCTTGTAAATGTCGCGATTTTTATGGCTTCTAGGTGATTGTTCTCGGTATTCCTGAGATGAATCTCCTGGTTCCCTAGATGAACTTCTATTTCTTCTCCGCCTAGAACGTTCTTCGTAATTATCTCTTTCATTCCTCTTCGATACTTCTTGATAGCGGTCATTATGAGAATTCTTTTTATCATATTTCTCATTTTTTTCAAAGTCATCTTGTGTTTTATTTCTGTAAACGGGAGATTCACTTCGCCTTGAAATTCGCCTGTCTTCCTGCGATGAACTACCTCTGCGATTTCGACTTGCATCTTTAAGAAAATCTCTTCTATTGTAATATGTGTCCTCTTTTTTGCTAGTCTGTGGCGTGGGACTCTTCCGCCGTCGCTTCTCTGGTGGCGATGCACTTCTTTGGATTTGCCTCTTATCTCGCTTATTTGATTTACTAGGAGGCCGGTGTTCGGCCTCGGACTCCGAGGAAGAATTCCTTTTATCTCGTTTAGATCGTTTCGACCCTTTGACTCTTTCTCCTTCTTCATCTGACAAATCACGTTTTCTGCTATCGTACTTGGTGGGTACTATCGCACTAGATTTTTTCCTATAATCTGGGGATCTACGTTCGTCTCTCTGTCTGTAGTCCGGCGATACTCTTTCATCTCGACGCATATCAGGCGAAGATTTGCGTCTATCTCGTCTAAAATCGGACGATCTTCTGTCCTCTGTTGACCTGTAGTCTGGGGATCGTCTTTCGTCTCTACGTTCGTAGGCAGGAGATCTACGCTCATCTCTGTGCCGGTGCTCGAACGACCTGTGCTCGTCTCTCTGTCGATAATCGGGTGACGGTCTGCGGTCCAAGGATCGGCTCCGTTCCATTCGCCGTCTGTTCGAATCATTCTGTCGTATGTTTCTAGATGGCGCATCGTCATATTTATGGTTTCTGTCGTCGCGGTCGCGGTCCCTCCTTTTACTTCGATTTTCATTCTCGTTTATATCCTGTGAACGCTCCCATTGCTTTTCCTTCCCTTGTTTCACGGGAGAACTGAAAATATTTTTTGTAAATATTATAGTTTTAAATAATAACAAGTTTTAAATAGTAACAAAATATGGATTAACAACCAAGATATCTGTTCTTTAATGACACAACGCACGAAAATTGACGGTATTTACTTTTTACAAAGTTCTTAGTTACCTCTCTCGACTGGATGGCTCGCTGGTCGCACGGCGCCTGCTACTCGATTTTTTCTGTACAAAATTAACAGAGATATTATAAGAATGCAAAGCACAATTGCTGAAAACACCAGTGCCAGTACAAGAAGACTAGTGGTTATGGCAACTAAAAATCCACTAAGAATCAAAGAGATTCTTCAATTCAATTTTATTTATTTTACTTGAACGAAGAATCTCTATACTAAAATAAAAACATAAAAACACTTTACACATGCTCTCTATAAGGAATTAATAAATAAAATTGAGGCATTAACTAAAACACCGTTAACTTTACTTAGTAAATAGTATTTAATAAGCTACTCACAAAAGCGAATATCGATAGAGTAAAAAAAATAATTTGTAAGGATAGTCTTTATTTTTTTAAAGTTCAGAATGTTATATTTTTCATCCATAACATTCTCAATAATATAATATGACTATTAATATGCATATGCAACGATTATAGAAATGTCTGTCTGTTGGCACCAGTGCACGAATCCTTTATATTTACATTACTAAATTAGTAACACATTAACAACATCTTTAATATAATCAAGTACAAAAATACATGTATTACACAAAATCAAATGTAATATAACACTTCGGGAACGTACCTTCGTCAACAAACGGTGGTGGTATTGTATACCATATAAACATGTGGAGCATCCTTAATTAGTTTTGAGTCAATGAGAAGAGGGAGAATGTTATGGATTAGTTACATCTTCATAAACAAATTTTATCAGTCTCGACAGCAACACTTGATGTGCGATACAAAAACGTGCTCGGCTCGAAGGACCGATTTCAGTCTAGATGAAACATTGCAATAAAATTAAAAACACAACACTCAGGACAAAAGAGACAAACGAAAAATTAGAATGTGGTTGATAAGCACGTTTTTCTATAACACATCGAGGCATGGCGCCGCAGTACATAGTGATACCACCATCTGTTTTAAAGGACTACAAAACACCATGCATGTAAATAACTGTGCACACTTTACATATCGACGATGGCCCGCTTGCTTATTACTCTCAATGTTAGTCACAAATGTAATACGCGGTAAAATGCATATCCAAATATAAACATGTACAATTTTTAGTATTCACCTAACATAGTGTTCTTACAGTGTTATTGTTTTGTGAAATACTTACAGTATACGTTATTCTTCAGATAAAGATGGCTATCCTATGAAATGATGCACAGTTAAACAGATAATTTTTACTTCGCTATATCTTGTATTTACAGAAAAAAAATACAAAAAAAAAATAAAAATAAAAAATTGAATAAGAGATAGACAAGTAGATAGATAGAAAGAGAGTAACCACATTTAATAAACTGTACGTCCCATACTGATTGCCGATCGATGGTTCGTTGCGATGAGAACGTGTGTAAGCAATAATTTGAAAGCTTGGGGGCAACAGTTTACGAAAACAGAAAAACTAATCGCTTCTACGGTTATCTCGTATTATACTATTAATTAAAGGGATTCTTATATTGCGCAATAGTTTTCTTAATATAAAACACAACTTATAAAGCTTGTTTATAAGCTATTGAGAGCTGAAATGACATTTTAATATATTTAATATTTGTATGTCTTCATGAAATAAAGAAAAATGGAAGCGGTGTGCTAAATGATCTATTATTTCCTCTGTACCTCATAATATTTTACCTATTCTCATAGAGGATTTAAAACCTATTTGGGCAAGGGATTATGAGCGGTGTGGATTACTATCACAAGTCCCCCATAGTTATAAAAATAAGGGCTTGATGCATTTACCAGTTTTGTATGACCCCAGTAACCGATACAAAAATCACAAAATAAAAGTAGTCACTACTATGTTATACCGTGAATTCAAAGATTGTGTTTTGGAATGAATGTAATATGATTTACATAATTCTAAAAATAATATAAATAATTAAGGAGCAAGTCTCTTACTTTTCATCTTAGATCACTTACTTATTGAGATATTCATAAATAAATTACTATGTAACATTACTATTTTTACAGTACTTCGAAACAGCAAGTTATATTGTCAAACCCCATTTAATAGATTTCAGTTACGCCTTAAATTGAGATTTTTAGTTTGCGCAAACTTTATAAGAGTTGTAACATGCGATTTACGCAGAGAACTTCGAATAACCAAAAAATTCACAGCATTTTTTTCTTATAATTATTTAAAGAGATTTTCAGCCACGGTCATATCAGCAACAAGTTTAGGCCACAACTAAAGGTAGAGCCGTTAGAGCTCGCCCGTGGCGGCACCACCGCCACCCTCATAACCCGCCGTAAAGCGACATGTTCTTCATGTTTTGTGTTTCGGTTGGGGAGGTGTGGTTGCCGGATACACATTATTGGAGGCGACCATCTTAGTCCTCAAGAGTAGGAACGCATCCGCGTCCATCCTTAAATAGAACTTCTGTTCTGTTTGAGATTGGACATGGATGTCCATGGGCTGCAGTGGCCACTTAACATCATGTGGCCTGTATGCACGTTTCTTACTCTTTCATAATAAAATAAAAAACTTTTTTGTAAATCTTAATAAAAGTTGAACGTTGTGCGTTTATTTCTTTGTCTCATCTTCTATTTTATTAAAAATACTCATTTAATCAACCTAAAATTTTATACACAGAGTGCCACATTACATCTGCATGATGCTTCTCATGGTAAATTTTAGAATTAAGCAATGATCAAAAAATAAGTGATGATAACCGTCTATTAGAGCTACACAATTTATGGCAATTGTCCCTTATATTTCTGAGGCTTAACAGCGATTTGGGACTGGTTTAATATATATATTTGTATGTACATAGTACACACAAGTGCTCAAAAACACAACCTTTGAATTCCACCACATCTGTAGTCTGAAGTTGCTAAAAATCAAGAGCATATGTAGTCGGTGGCAAACTTGTGAACACTTCAAGATCGAAGCTTGATAATTACCTTATTTTTCCTTGTTTTCCTGTCGTCCGCCGAACTGGCCGAGTCGCTCTCGTGCTCCGAACTGCTGGAACCAGACGAGCTCTGTGATTTGGATCGTTTCTTCTTCTTCTTGCTGGATTCTTGTCTGTAATTTGTTTTTCTATAAATAATATAACTCTTAGTGAGCCGTATACGAACATTAAACATTGTCCATTTGCGACGGTACTGTGATCGAGATATAGTGTTCAATTTTTTTAACGGTGATTATTTCGCGTTTGAAAACTTATAGTACCTTTACATGAATTATTGCAAAATTAGTATTAAGTGCTACATTTCAAAAGTTAGAATAGATCAAAACGTTAAAAATCGTCTCCCGTAAGATCTAGGGTTTAAGATGTAACACTGTAGTCGCAAATGGGTGACATATTTTTGCATAATCATAATATCGAGATAGACTTTCTGTCTTTTTTTTCGTCTCTTTGTGTCTATTTGATACCGCAACACGCGTAAACAACTTGAGCCATTTGAATAAGCTTTTTGTAGCCTTTAGACGGAGCTAAAATCTAGGATTCAGTTTTTAAAATTAAAATTTTAAATCCTGAATTTTAAATTCAGGATTTATTGTGCAGACATCTATATTTCCATATAAAATATTCCATTGCATAAAATATTAAGTTCCTTTACTTTATAAGAACGTAATCGTGTATACAACGATTTTTTACATAAATTGAAAATGCAGCCATCTGGCCTTAGGTGGTTACTGCAAAACATAGATATAATATGTAAGTAATCCATGTAGAACAGGGCCCTGCCGTGAAATAAATCACATGTGCATTGGTATCCTGAGGACTAAGATGGTCGCCTCATACAATACCAAAGTGAATCCACAACCCCGCGAAACTCAAGAATTGCTTCACGCTAGAAATTGGTGTGTTGGTGGTACCCCCATACCTCGTCTACTTTGTAATTAATAGAACGGGTAATTAAATCAAATTTTATTGTCGCTGCAAAAGTAAAATAATAATTTTGAGAGTTAAATATCACGGTAAGACAGAGTAAAAAATATATAATGGAGGTGATATGAAGATTTTAAAATGATAATGGGGCTCTTATTTAACACTATATTAGGAATTTATTTTCTTCAGATGGTATTTTTTTAAAGTTATAATATAAAAAAGAATAAGTATAGAACTTTGATAATTTGGTATATTATACCATAACAATATTAACCAAAAAAATAGTAAACGAATATCACCGCAGAATGTATAAATTTTACTATGCAATGGGTATTC
>DWON01004716.1:0-15864 GCA_018251015.1 Phocides pigmalion okeechobee | reverse complement strand
TAGCTAAATGTGAGAGCTATTATTATTATTATTATTATCATCTTTTATTATGTACCACATTTAATTGGCAAATAAATTATTTGATTTGATTTGAATTTAATACGTCTATTTAAAAACATTTTATATTTTATGTATTTGCTATTATTATTATTAGTTATTACTTAGTTTCAAGATAATATGGCGTGATAATACATAGATTATAATGAGGTCAGAAGTACGTTCACACTGTGTACAAAATTTGATGTAGATCAAACAAGAAGTTTTTGCATTAAACAGACATACAAACAGACGTTTCACTTATATGCAATAAAAATACTGAATGTTAAAATAAGTATTGAAATAAAAAAAACATATAAAACGGGTCAAGTATGAATCCAATTGTTGCATGAGGGTTCCCTAAATACCACCACATAGTAAATATTTATGTTTTTTAATTATTTAAAATGAAAATTTTAAATAATACCCAAAATTAACATTTAAATACACAATTATATATTTCTGATAACGCGTGTAAATTGCTGAGGTGAGAAATGTATTTGAAGGAGAAATAAGACTACAACGTGTGGAAGACTACAATAAATGTTATATAATAATGAGGCTAACAAAATTGACATTGCATATATTTCATATGTTGTCTTACTTTTGTGAATATACCTATTTGTGCAGAAGTAAATATCTAACTTTATTTGAACGTGTTTGTTATCAAGTGTGGTACTAGAATAACAAAGGAGTTATAAGAATAAAAACAGATTTACAACTGTATCATAGACAATTTATCATAAAGGTTGGGATAAAATTACATTAAATGACTTAAAAATAAATGGTATAGAAACTTTAAAAATATATATATACACAAAGGTTATTATTTATATTTTGCTATTCACTTAATGAGCAAATAACAATACGGACACGAAACATTTAAAGAAAACAAGATACAAAACTATATATGACGTCCAATCAATGATACCAACCTACCAAGTTAAAATCAAGAAAATTGACAAAAATGTGCTGTCATTTTTGTGTTCATTGAAAAAGAATCGTCAGTGTTGATTTTCTAAAACTTAACTTTATCTTACAAAATAAGCACTTTAAAAAGATGTTTCGAGCTAATAACTTTGACAAATTACTTGGTAAGTATATTTACTGCTAAAGAACGATGAATTTGGGCTTTCCAATGAATCATGTTATCATTTCGGTAATTTTCTTCTACAATATTTCTAATTTGCATCACTTTCTTTTTTGTTTTGATGTTGTTTACGAGAAAAAAGATTTTGCTTACGTGAAAACGATTGTATTTCCGTGATGTTTTTATGCAGGGTGAGCCCTTTGACATTATCTTTACTAATTGTGAAATCAATTGTTCTAGATAAAGCGACTAGTAATTTGCGCTTAGACCCCGATTGGCCGACGATACTTCAAATTTGTGATTTAATTAGACAAAATGACTGCACGTAAGTTTTACTCTATAATTTTTTGAATACTCTTAATGGTGTAGCACTTTTTGTTATTATCATGTGAAAAATGGTTACTGTATTTTTATGTTTATTTCAGCCCTAAATATGCTGTGGCTGCCGTCAAAAAGAAGCTATATTCTCAAAATCCACATCAGGCTATGTTTGCACTGCTTACGCTTGAGAGTATTGTAAAAAATTGTGGTATGTATAATTATCATTACCAATTACTCATCAGTGACTTAATGCTAGACACGAGTGTTTTTTCAGAATGAAAATAAGATAATCCATATTTTGCCTTTTTCTATAACTAAGAAATAGTAAACAAACATGCAGTTGTTCTGTTTTAAATAACCAATATATTGATTTTGGTCATTTGTAATTAACCCTAAATAGAACTTTAGATAACAATGTTTATTTGTATGTAACTGGTACATACATGTTTGTATGTTGCACGAAAGAAATGATCACTAGAACAAGTTATAATTTAAAATTACATTATAATTCATAGCAGTAAAATACTTTACAGACATGAATATTTTGGGGATAGTTTCATAGTTTTGCATCGAGACGATAAAAATGTAAAAGAATGAAATATGCTACATAATATAATTAAAAATATTGTGTAATTGAAAAATTTTGTTAGTATAGCCCAGAAATTTTGATTTATAAAATAATTATCCTCCTGTTAAATTATTTCCTTGTTCCTGTAAATTAAAGTTTTCTGTGTGAGTTATTAATAATTGTAAAATCTCATTGTGTGTAAACTGACATAATTAATGAATATGTAGTATGTTCTAGTATTATTTCTGCATTGATAATAATAATTACATATGAATTTAAAATATATCAGTAGACAGAAAAGTTTGCTACTTACATTAGAAAATTGTATATATTTGAAGATAATTTCTTTTAAAATACTTTATTAATTTTCACTGTAAATCACAAAAATTAGGATTGTAAATATACATTTGGATACATGTAATTGATGGAAATTTTGAAATAAAATGTAATAAATAAATAGTGTAAAAGATTGTGTGGCTACATTTTATGGTAACAAATATATATTTTTACTAAATTAATGTCCAATAGGTTCAGGAATCCATGATGAAGTGGCAAGTAAAGCATTCTGTGAGATGCTTCGTGACTTGGTAAAGACTACACAGCATGAGAATCTTCGCACCAAGATATTGGAGCTAATTCAGGCTTGGGCATTTGCTTTCCGCAACACACCCAAATACAGAGCTGTGCAGGTATGAGAAAATGTTTTGAGTACCTTATAATCATCATGTAATATAGAAATGCTTTTAAGTGAGCCTTACTTAGTTAGAACTTGGAGTGGAAAGATGTCATGGTAAATAATTATTAATACTTATCTCAATGTATATTTAATACAGTATTAGTTTTTAAATATAGTGATATTGATTGTATATATTATATTATCAGATAGGAAACATATTCATGAAATGAATATAAGATCTGGCTACACTTTGAAGCGAGGCGACCATCTTAATCCTTAGGAGTAGCAGCATATGTACATTCAAGCTCTGATGGGATTTTGATCATGTTTGTTGTTGAATGCAGATGTCTATGGGCTGAGACTACTTAACATCAGGTGGTTTGCATGCTCGTTTGCTACTCTTCTAACATAAAAAAAGATGTATGTTATATGGTTTTCTCAGCTATTCAGTAACAACAATTCTCAGATCATCAATTAGTATTATTTTTATTTAGGCAAATACTGACTGTTTTAAGGGAAGTAATATGGAAATCATACTCAATATTTATTACGAAACTAGAAAAAATTTAGTGTACTCATATTTTTTTTACTTTAAACTAGTTGTGCCAGCGACTTCATCTGTGTTCATTTTATGCATTTTCACAATATGGAACAACCTCCATATGTATGCATCCAGTCATTATTTATTATCTCACTCAATTACATAAAAATGCACCAAAGCCAGGAATCACTTTTACTGGTTGAAAACTGTGAGAAAATCCATCAAATACTTTTTGAGTTTATTACGAACAGACCAACAGACATGCGACAGGATCTTGTTTTATAATATTTATAGACAATCAAGTAACCAAATACTTCAAATGTCAAATTTTTATTTCAATATATGATGTGGGTAACACTTAATGACTGTCAAAGTTACAATGAAAAACATATTATTTTTTTATAAATATGTTGTCATATTGTAAAACAAAAATATATATATGATTGAATATTTGATATATTAATTCATCCATAAAATGTTTTACAATTAACATCAGTATATTATTTTTTGCTACATGCAAATTTAACACAGTAGTGACACTGTGTCTGATATTGATTTTCACTCTTAATTCAATTAGTTGAAAGATGTGGCTACTTCTTTAGGCATATTTACTTCATAGTCATTTTGTGATATCTTTAAGTGTACACATAGTATAAAAGTAATATTTAAGTACCTATATGCTATTTAGTGGTTGTTATGAATCATTCATACATATTTGTGCCATAACTTGAGTCGGGATGTGTCCAATGTATAAATAGTTTGAGAATTGTAGATTTAATGATGTCTAATCAGCTGGACGGTGATAAATTATGTTTAATGTGTTCACCGCAGTGCTGAGTCAATGCCCTGATATGTTTTGAAATCTTCCACACCTAGCTTGTTATCTTTAATGCCTAATAAATATGATTATTAAGTGTTCTCCATTATATCAAATTGTTATTTAAATACATATCTTTTATTTTAAATACACTATGTAATTCTTGTGGAAACAAATTATACATACTAGGACTGTCTGGATTTACCAAAACACAAACTCCTATAAATCAAAAAATTTACTACCAACAATTTTTTTTACAACACTAAAAAAATTGTGACATAAAAATATTGTCTGTATAGATTAACAACACGGTTTTTACTTTACTAGCGTATTATAAAGGTGTCATTGAGTGCATGAGTCATGTTTACCTCAGACTGAACAAGAGTTTTGCATAGCTTTAACATTATTTACTGATTCAGTTTTATCTTCATACTGAAAGTAGATTACAGAGTTTCATTGTTCACTAGACTTCATTTTTATTTAGTTGTTCTGTTGTGTTATTTGCAATTGAAAATCACAAATTCAACTTCAGTTTTACTAGAAAATGGTAGAAAACAGGATTGGTCAAAGTTTGTTTTATTCATTGTGAATTTATATGTGTTTGATCATGGTTTATTCAACAGGACACAGTGAATATACTGAAAGCTGAAGGATACAAGTTTCCACCTTTGAAAGAATCTGACGCAATGTTCTCTGCAGACACGGCTCCTGAATGGGCAGACGGAGAGGTCTGCCACAGGTAAGATTTCATATCTGTAATAACATATAGTGAAGATGTTTGTATTACAAAAATATGAAAATAGAAAAGAGTATTGCAAGCTTATGTATTTGAAGTTTGGGATTCCTGATTAATAAGTTTACTTGCTTATACCTTTTTAAAAATACGCTTGTGTACTTTTTATGTATGGTAAAGGATAATCAACATTTAAGTACATTTTCTGATAGTTTTCTTCAGGTATATCTTAGGTTAGGGTAATACTACCATCTTTTAAAACTATTAATTATCAGAACAATGTATTTACATACATAATCTGTAATGATTTAATAATTTCTTACTATTAAAGGCAGTAGCATAATGTATTAATTTCATGTGAATTTCATATAGCATTGCTCTTTTTACATTCCTTTTTGGAAGAGGAAATTTGCAAGTTATCTTAAAATAAGCATGTTTGAAAAATCCACCACTATTAACCCTTTCACAGCCACAGTCGCTATACCCAACAAATTGGTTTGGACGTTTAAATGCCCATGTCAGGTAATGCCGACACAAATGTTATGTAAAAATAAAACTTAAGATCCATTTGTGTTAGGTTCATATTAAGAAATAAAACTGATTATTTCTTCACTATTTATTTTTGTTTCATTTATTTAATGTACCTGTATCGATAAATGTCTTTCGCAACATTATGCGAAATTATGCCTTAAGGCTCTGGTGCTGCGTGCACGCGAAGTGAATAAAAGCTTGGCGGTGAAAGGGTTAATGCAGAGATTGGATAAACACTACTTTAATATCTTTCATTACATATGGAATTAATTTTTATTTTTGATTTGTAATAAGAAACACTAGACTAATTGAGATCCTTGTTATAATTTTACTTGCATATTAACTCTTAACTCTTTCGTTTAGATGTCGCGTTGCCTTCACTCTGATGGTACGCCGCCACCACTGCCGTGCATGTGGTCAGGTTTTCTGCCAGCAATGCAGCTCCAAAACATCTACTCTTCCCAAGTTTGGTATTGAAAAAGAGGTTAGTAGTTAGTATGTATAGAAGACAGCCTAGAATTTATTTTCAATTATGTCATTATTTTTTTAATGTCCATGTAATTATTAATATATCGACATTTGATTAGTACTTCACTACTTGGAGTTTATTTAATACCAAAAATATACACAAGGCAGGACAAACAGTTCTAAGATGACCTAAACATACAATCTATTTTACCAATAGTACTTAAATGTAGAAATGATAGCCTTGCGTCAGAATAGATGATATTGAAGTATATGTCTGATGTTTGGTTTCATCAGAAATGGCAGAAGGGAACTATGCATCAACATACAAGTGCACTGATAAACACATTCATAAGTATAAAATAATATATTTTGAAGTAAAGGAATGTTATTAGGTGCGAGTGTGTGATGCCTGTTTCGACAAAGTGAGCCGCCCTCCAACTTCTTCAGCGAAACTGGAAATTGCTGACACTTCTAGTGATTATGGAACTGCACAGCCGCAGGTTTGTGAATTTATATTTTTGTAAAGATGTAATATTCATTTTTTCTGACTACAATTTATCTTTTACAGAAACCAAGGTTTACATCTAAACACTTTCCATATTCCATGATGTTTTTTTCTTTTTTTTAATGTGAAAAAATTAGCAAATAAGCATGCAAACCACCTGATGTTAAGCAGTCGCAGCCCATAGGCATCCATGTCCAACCTCAAAAATGACTGAAATCATATCTAAGCTCAAACATAGATACTTTGCTTTGCTACTCCTGAGGACTAAAATGATTGCCTTGCTTCAAAGTGTAGCCATCAACCGCACCTCTTCAACCAAAACACAAATAATGTTAAACAGCAGATTATGAGGGTCCTACTTCCCCGGTCGAACTATAGTTCTACCACCATCAAAATGTTCAACATTTTACAAATAATATTATAATATAAAAATTTAAAAATTCAACCTCCCTATTCATCTATTATTATCAATTTATTTAGAACTAGTGTTCTTTCTTAAGTGTAGTAGTATTGCTTCTTCCTTAAATATTGTGTATTGTTTCTCCCATACCTATACGAGTTCCACTAAGTTGCATATTACCAAACTTACTTACATAATAATAAGCTACTGTCAGCAATAGAAACAGCAAGGATCAGAGGTTTTAAAGTAAAGTATAGTGTGTTTTATGTGAGTTATGGTAGTAATTCTTAAGGTTTTTATTATTTATTAGTAATTTCGTCATAGACTATCTTGAAGTACTCTTTTTAAAATTTATAAAGGTATGTTTGAACAAAATTGATTTAGTTACATAACTAGATTGTCTCAATGAAAATATGAAATTTGTTTTATTGAATAACAGAACTAGTTACTTAATTATAAAGCAAATTTACGTTGCGGCAATAAGAAATTTGCAGGTTAGCTCAAAATCACACAGCAGTCATTAATCACTCTCATTCATAATTAAAACAAATTAGGACACTTACAAATACTTTATTTATTTTAATTAGCACTGAATAATGGAATGGTCACTGTCCCTCATAAGAATCTCCCGGCATTTCACCACCGGGGACCAACATTGCAATGTTGTTTCCGTTTAGTAAGATTTGGTCCAATTTTGTTATCTTCCTTCCTTCTGGGGTTGATTCGTATTCTGTGACATCGTCCAATAACATATTTACGAAATCGTCGAAGCCTTGAAGGGTTCCGACCATTTCTTTGTCATTTTTCATTATAATGTGAATCCGAGATCCTATGCACTTGTCTACCAATTCGAGTGGTAACAAAGTATTGGGATTAGGCAATGCTTGCGACATTTTGAAGTAATTTGGTATTCAGTTATTGTATTCCGCCGTTTTCTGTACAAGAATCTAACCTTGTAGTGTATATGTAAATAAATGAAAATCAAATTACGCAGTGCCTCCCATTTGACACTGTCAATGGTTGACTTTGACAACGTCAGCGACTTGTCGTTTGATATTCCCCAACCGGTGGCCATTTTGATTTTACCGATTTAAGTTCGAATTTTATTTAAACATATAAATATTAGTAATCTAATCAGCAATAATTGCAAGAATTACTTTTTATTATCTAAATATTTTTAATATTTATATTTCAAATTATGACAAACATATAAAGAGAATCTTCTTGTTTATATGAAACTTATCAATGCTGCCAACGGCCTGTATCTGATGCGGCAATTATTCGGATTTATTTGGAATAACAAGTGACTTTGACAGCTATTTCAATTCAAAGTTGAAGAAAGCGTTACTTCAAAAATAACGACGAGAGTTAAGGTCAGGAAAAAGAAGACAAAGTTTATTAATTGACGAATTGTTGAGGCAGTGATTATTAACGGAAAATGGCTAAAAATCACGTAACAAACTTTCGCGGTGAATTATATTTTACGCCAAACGGTAAATTGCACATAAAAGACGAACCAATCACACCTATTGATGATGATTTTGGTGATCACAATAAACTGGATTGTTCATTTCAAAATGAATATGGATCCATGAAAAAATCTTTATCTATGAATGATATAGCAGCAATTAAAGAAGAAATGTTAAATTTACAACTTCATGATGACCAACAAGACATCTATCAAAAGTACCGCAAACCCGTTGAAGCTTCCCATGAGCTATCCGGAACAAAATTCGTGTCGATGGCTGAAGCCATATATCATTATCAACGAGACACACCTGGCCGTTTTCATTCGTCTCGGCCGAAACAATTTCGATCGAACGGACCAACTGGGCCATCGGGACTGACCGTTCCACAGTCACCTTTGCTGCGGTGTAAGTCACGCACCAGGCCGCACCACATCTTGTCACAAAAAGAAAAGGAAGAGATGGAAATTGAAGAAATTAAAAAATTCAAGATCAAAGCTAACCCTATACCTAAAGCTGTCATTGAGGGCAGTAAAAACTTGCCAGAAGTCCCAAGAAAACCAATAACGATTCCAGAGCCATTTAAGTTAACTGAAGTGCATAAAAAAGCCACACAGTCCCCAGGGCAGGTACAGAAATTCAAAGCTCGTCCAGCACCTAAACATATACTTGAGAAACCTCAAGTACCAGTGAAACCTCCAGTGCAAGTAACTAAACCACAAAGCCCCAAGTTTCATTATAAAAGAGCTAATTCTACGGACCATCTTAAAGAATCTAATAAGTGTGAATTGACCAGTAAAAATGCACAAAACCATTCAGAAAATATTGAAAAACCAGTGCAGCGTCATGGACCAGTGAAACCAGAACCATTCTCTTTTGAGAAACGGGATGAAGAGTTGCGGAGACGTAGAGAAGAAAAGATCAAACGGCAAATAGAGGAAGAACGTAAACTTGCATCACAATTCAAAGCGCACCCTTTGCCTGGTGCAGTGAAAAAACAGATGAGATGCACTACAGCCAAAAGTAGCACCTCCAATACGTCATCTGAAAACAAAGAGAACCATATTGTTAAGTTTGAAGCTCGACCACCCACAGTACTCTATAAAGAACCATTTAAACCAGTTCATCAACCTTTCCATATAATTAAACCAAAGCCTTTTGATTTGACAACAGGAAAACGGGCAGTCGAAAGGGAAGAATTTGAACGTTTACTTAAAGAGAAAGAGGAGGAAAATGAGAAATTGCGGAAACAGAAAGAAGAAGAACAGATGGCAGCGGAGGAAAGAGCTAAAGCAGAGTTAAGAGCCAAACTAATACATCATGCAAAACCAGTACCTGTTATGGTTCCCTTTGTACCGGAAAGATCGGTGGCTCCACTCACTGTACCTGAGACACCAAAGTTTGTTAGGAGATTGAGACAGAATTAGGGTATCCAACCTTAGGATATACACTCATGACATTGTAATGTTTGCATTTTATTTTTAGATAGACTGATATTAAAATTAAGGTGATTTGATATTTCAATTTATGACATAATTCTTTGTTAATGGTTCATTTTTATGATATCTTATGTTTTGTATTCTTTATGGCATTGTAACATAGACTATAATTTTATTAATGTAATAATAAATAATGCTACAACAAGTTGTCTTTTACTTTCATATATCTATAGTCTTTTCATTCTGTGCAAGAAAATGCTTAAATTTCGAGTGTGTATAAGTGCCTATATAAACATGAACATGATATTATTTATTGTTTTAACATTATTGCAATAATAGTATATTTTATTTTACATATCAAACAAGGGCTTATTGTTATTAATAGTAATTAAAACATTAGTACACTTTAATGTTCAGGTTATTTTTATAGATATAACAAAACTTAAATAGACCCTTTGTATTAAATAGTTTTCTTAGAATTGAAATAGCAATAGATTCTTCAATTTTGCCCAGTTTTTATCCTACATTCTATGTAACAACTTTCTGTAACTTCATAGTTTTATTATTTAATAGAAGCGGCCAGGCAAATCAGCGGAGGAACTTCAAGAAGAAGAAGAGTTGCAATTGGCCCTTGCATTGAGCCAGTCTGAAGCAGAACAGAAAGAGAAGGAACGACATACCCGCTCTCACATTGCACCAGATACCTCTCTACATCCTACAGGTATGAAAACTATCCTATTTTTAGGAAATACTATTCTACATTGCCACTTATATCCGTGTTCCAATCATTTATTATTATGATATTACTTTATCAATTTCCCATTCTATGTGTGTTAAGGAAAAATACAAGGAACTTTTGTAGGTAGGTACACAAACATGAAATTTGGTTTCAGAATAGGTATGTAAAATTATAATTTTAAAACAGTCCTTGAACTGTACTCCACTCCATTTTTCTGGCATAGTAATAACTCAAAGGTAATACATTCACTACATTATTCTTTAATCCAACTAAGAAAAACATGTATGTAAAAATGCCTAAATATAATATTAAGTATTCCAATATTATTAGTATGAGTAATGAATGGCAATGGCTTACACAAATTAAAAAAATATTATTCCCGAATCAAAACAATAATTCTGTATTTATATTAACTTCTAAATTTCTCCAGTATCTCCAACTCCGTCATCAGTGAGCGCGTCTCCAGAGCACAGCACCACGGCCACATCAGAGCTATCGCGGTACCTCGACCGGAACTATTGGGAGCAAAGACTGTCTCGTGATACTGCTGCAGCACCCACTGCGCCCTCATCCCATGGGACGCATGAGTCCACTGAGGTATGAAGACAGTACTCTATTTTCTGTTAAACCATGGTCTTACTATACTACCATCTCAGCCCTCTAGAAAGTAATACATGTACATACAGCCTTTGTGGACACTTCTGTATTAAGAGGTTTGTAGTTGGATGAAAGATCTACAAAAGCTATCCTCATTATACGCCGTAAAACAATTCTTCTGTTTTGGTTGGAGAAGTGTGGTTGCAGCAAGACAGCTGTCTCAAACCTCAGAAGTACCAAAGCATGCATATTGTCAATCAAGAATTCTGTTCTGATAGATCCTGGAACAAATGTCCATGTGATTGCTGAAACAACAACTTAACAATATAATTAGGAACTTGCAGCGTTTCTTCTAAATTTCTCTCATAAGACTACATTAAATGACTATACTACATTTTACATTAATTTATTTACCAGGATTTCATAAAGCCGATAACCAATAAAGCTCAAGAGGATGATGCTGAAGACAAAGAAATTGATGAGTTTGTTGAATCTCTCAAATCTCAAGTGGAGATCTTTGTCAACAGAATGAAGAGTAATTCCTCACGGTAAGTTTTAGTATGTAAAATACCTTTGTGATTATTTTGAGTGAATTGCCAACATTGTTTAAGCAAGTTAACTAGCTAGTTTAGAATTAATTCTGTTCTTTTATTATACACTTAAATGGGCATACATGCGAATCTTTGTTAAGGATCATTTTGGAATATGTGAAATATTCTCATATTCCGAAAGACCAGAAAAGTAAATTCGAGAAACAGCTGGTAACTCCTGTCCATAAGTTATAAAAAATAAATATTTTTAAATTGAAGATGTTTTTATGCTCTTAGTATTCTTTTCTTTGCCTATTACAGGGGACGTTCAATCGCCAACGACACGTCAGTGCAAACATTGTTTATGAACATAACAGCAATGCATTCTCGATTGCTGCGGTACATACAGCAACAAGATGATAAGCGCGTGTACTTAGAAAGCTTACAGGTTTGTTTTCTTTAATAATATAATCTACTGCTTTAACAATGAAACATAATAATAATTGAAAAATTACAATTGTAATAGTAAAAAAATATTCATATTTTATTGTTCTTTATTCTTGACATTCACTTGTGAAAGAGACAATGGATTAATCATGATGCATTAAACCATCTTTGCAGGACAAAATAAACCAGGTGCGCGACAGTCGAGCTGCGCTGGACACGCTGCGCGCTGAGCACGCGGCAAGGATCGCTCAAGCTGCAGAGGCAGCAGAACGCCAGCGGCAGATGCAGATGGCAGCTAAACTGCAAGCTATGAGGAAGAAGAAACACGAGTACTTACAATATCAGCGGCAACTCGCGCTTCAGAGAGTGCAAGTACGTATAATTTCATTACGTAGGCGTGAATTAAACATACTTGTGCAATATTTTATTATATATTATTATTATTATTATTATAATCGTGAACTATTCACAAAGGCTACAAAGTACTGTTTTATTTTAATGGGTACAAAAAAGTTTCACCTTTCATGTCCAATGGTTATTCTCTAAATTCCCCAATTGAAATTGCTGTTATCATGTTGAATGTATTTTTATTATTAGCATGTAGCAACTCATATAAAACAGGAGTCATACATAAACATGCAATGTATTCCTAAGGACTAATATAAAGTCTCGAAAAGGTGACATGCTTCATGATAAAATACAACAGCACCAATATTTGCTATAAGGCAAAAATGAGCCAAAGAGTTTTAACTCCTTAAAAGCTGCTTTTAATATAGGGTTGGATAACTCAAAAAAATTAGTTTACAATGTTTTTGTTCTGGATTACTTTTATACATAATATATCATATGTATCAAATGCTTTAATCTTTTGTAATGTATCTATATTTAGAACATATTAATATTGTTTTACAGGAACAAGAAAGAGAAATGCAAATGCGTCAAGAGCAACAGAAACATCAGTACATGATGTCTGCCAACAGTGGCTATTATATTCCAGCTGTTTCAATGCACCAATTTCAACCCGGCTACCCCAATCAACCCATGTATGCCAATCCACAGTTCCATCCACAAATGGTGCCCCAATCAACCACCGATGGATCCATTGCACTGCCTGGTCAGCCCCAAATGTCTCAAGCCAATGTTCCAATGACACTGAACCAAATGGGTACCATGTCTCAATCAATGCCACAAATGACAACCTCATATTCTATGTCTACCTCTGGTGTGCCAATTAGTCAACCATCTATCACTGCGCAAGCGTCAATGAACCAGCCAAACTTACGTCCAAATATCGGGCAGCAGATTCCGATTCAACAGCAGATGTTGATACACCAAATGCGCATGCCAATGCAGCCTGGCGTACATCAAATGATGCCTCCGAATATTGCAAATGGTTTAACTGTACAACCAGGACAACAAAATCTCCAAGGAGGACAACTGCCAAAACAAAATATGCCCAATCAAGGTCAACAGCCCCAAAATGCTATGATGCCACCCATCTCTATGGGGCAACAAATAAATCCCCATAACCCCATGCTTATGCAAATGCAGAATATGAGAATGCCTTTAATGCAGGGGAATCAGCCAGGACCCAATCAGCAAGTGCCGTTAACTGGTTACCAATTGAATATGAACCAGCCAAATCAACCAAATCAGCAGGCGAGCTCACAAATGACTAATATGCAACAAACGTCACAAATGCAGGGCCAGAATATGCAAATGATGCAGGGGCAATTACCAGGCCAGACACAGAACATGACAATGTCTAATCACTTATCTCCCACAAGCCAAGGTGTGCTATCTCAAGGTCCACAAACACCTCAGTCACATGGACCTCATCCCCAACAACCCCAGCAGTCGCAAAATTCGCAAGGCCAAAGTATTCCAATGCAACAAGGTCCGCCTGTGCAATCAGCGGGCCAGCAAATGGCAATGCAAGGGCACCAAATAGTACCCCAAGGTCAAAACATTCCACAACAAAACATTCAAGCAATGAACCAGGGCCAACATCAGTTAGCTGGTCCACAGGGTCAACAGATGATTCAAGGGCAACATATGCCCCATCAAATGATGCCTGGCATGCCTCAACAAATGCCACAGGCACCACATATGCATGATCAGATGCCACAGCAAATACCTAGTCAAGTACAGCAAATGAATCAATCGCAACAGATGCCACAGAACATGCAACCACAACAATTGAAGATGCAACAACAGAACTTTAATAATGGCCAGCCTGGCCCAACCCCTGCTCCAAACCAACAGCAAGCGCAAACACCAGTTAAGTCAGAACACAACAATAACACAGCAGAACTGATAAGTTTTGATTAGATCAAATACCTGAACGCTTAAAAAAATATTTAAAAAGAGTTATATTAAATAGGAAACATGAGATATTCTAAAAATAGATTTAAAAAACTCATGCAATAATTTTAGCAAGAATGTTTATGAGGAGAAGGATATTTATGAGGAGTTTAGCAAATATTGACAAATTTTCAAAACATAGCTTCTTTCTATTTGCTATAGGAATTTATTGACATAGACAAATTCAAGCAGACATTTATTATAATATCATCACATTTTATTTTCTATTCACACTTCCTATTTGTAGTAGCCAATTTAGAGTTTAGATGAAGGCCTTGTAATCTATGTAAATGTGCATACATGTATAATATTTCGTCGTTACTTTATTCAAATATTAATATAAAAAATATAGAAATTAAAATATTTTGGTTTATTTCTTTTGCAAATAACTGTTTTGTAATATTTACATTTAAGTTATGATTTATGATACCAATAAAGTTGAAAAATTACTCATTTTTTTTTGTAAGTAACTTCACTTTCGATCAATATCCAAATATAAAATGAACTCAAATATTTCAAGATGCAGATCGGAGTACAATAGCAAAATGTTTATCACTGCTATTTGTGCCAAACAAACTATCATGTCGAAGCGAATAGATAATAAGTAATATATAATTGTTTGCTTATTATTTGATTGAGTCAGCGTCGCGGGAGGTGGCACTAAACTGGAACTTATTTCTGTAGACTGAAGATGCGCAGACAATTCACTGAAATATTATATTTTTTAGCATCTGTGTATCATCTACGAACACAAGAGATGTAATATCCGACCCCAGTGTTGTAGCGCCAACGTAAACAGCAGTTTTAATCGCCCGAAATCCATACAAATTTGTACGTACAACATGTGTGTACAAGCGCGTTGCGCCGCGCAGTATACAGCGGTGTTGTACTCCGTAAGGAAAATGTTAAACTAATATATATCGCAGAATTTACACATTTTACATGTTCCGGATATTCATGATTAGCGATTTTTAATTGTCAATATTTCGGACCAGTTTTAAGGCTCGTGGTCACGGTGAAAAAACGTCTTGAAAAATAGCCGGTATATAGTAAAACCTACCTAAGTCACTCTTCCTTCATCACCGGTAATCGCTGTTTTTAGCGAAATATTGCAAATCTACTTGAAGGATCCTTAAATACCATCATAAAACCTGATACTGTGGATGTATGCAGACGTTTAAATAGTCGTTGCAATCTATGTACATCTGATGTTACACATAATAGAAGTTTTACATCTATAAGTGAATATACTTATGTAGATACGTTGCGAAATCGGAAGATAAAAATGGTTTACTTCGCTTTTAAGTATATCCAACAACAAATCCACCTCCCCAATTCAAAACAAGAATTGTTTCATAACATAAGTAGTCGGGATGGTTAATACGTGAAATTAGTAATTTGTCCAGAAAAATCGGTACGTTTTTACCCAAAACCAGGAAATAAAAAAGCAATATTAAATGAAATAAGTATATTAAAAAAAGGAAAGGACTACAGACTAATTTACAAGAAACATCATTGGCCATATATCAATGGTATTTTTTCGTTCTTTAGGATTATATAATTATTGTTTGGCTTATATTGCTTAGTGGGAGCTTT
>DWON01004715.1:0-15865 GCA_018251015.1 Phocides pigmalion okeechobee | reverse complement strand
AGTTTTAATTTCAATGTGATATCTTAGTAAATGTGTAAGTTGTTCACTTTGTTGCTGTAACCCAAAAATAAATAAATAAATAAATCGATAAATAAATAAATAAAATTGACAACGTACCAAGTCTATTATTTTATATAATGTTTACGTATCATAAAAAATAGTTGCATAGCATTACATTTTGTTTTCCATATCATAAAAATTAAAAAATACCTACAAACTGAATAGGGCACAAATTTTATACTATTAATTTTAAGTTTGCGCTGGAATCTGAAATGCTCTAAAAGGTAACTTTAACAATGATAAAGTTACCTTTTAGAGCATTTCTAGCATAGCTAGCGTGCAGTCCACCTGTTGGTAATAAATTACTTACGTTCATTGACAAGTAACTTTGTTACTAACCATCTCTATCTCGACCGAAGTCCTACCATGTCGGTCGGTCGGCTAATTCGTAATTCCGAACTAATACCTCTATATATAACGTATAATTACCTTTCTCACACATTTGTCACAAAAATATTAAGAGGCTTTACACCTAAAGCCTCTTACAAGAGATGTACTAACGTTAAATATAAATACGGAATACTAAATTATGTTAAGGAATAGTGAATATGTGCGCCGGTAGTTATGTAATTTAAGATCCGCTAAGATATAACGCATCTTCACCCATCAAAATACTTTGCTAAATCAAAGTGGGTTACGTTAAGTTACGCTATATTAAAATAGTAAAAGGGGCGCAATAACTTCAAAAGAGTTCAATATTTATATAATTGTAGGCATCTTCTAGAAATTTAGGTCTATAGTTTAAAAAAAATATACAAAATTATTTTTTTAAAACAATTATTTGAACGACGTCGCCGGTGATAAGAGAGCTGGTTCATATTTCGTGCAGAGAATTGCGATTGCCATTTAACGGGGGACTCTCTTTAGACTGTTTAGGTTAGGCTTTTCTAATTAGTTGTAAAACGTTCATTATTGTAATTAAAAAGTAAATAAATTTAATATTTTGAATACACATTTATAATAAAACTGGCTATGCTCGCGACTTCATCCGTGTTTATTTTATACATTTTCACAATATGAAACAACCTACGCATACATGCATCCAGTCATTATTTAATTTCTCACCATATTAAAAAAAAACTTAACTTATTATGTACCAAACCTATCCTTATGAATCACTCCATCTATCATTGAAAACTGTGAGAAAATCCGTCCAATACTTTTTGAGTTTATTGTGAACAGACAGACAGACGGACCAGACGGGGGACTTTGTTTTATAATATTTATATATGATGATTGATTATACATAGGTAAGGGTATCCTTATGACTATTTAAAATTTTGAAATTGATCTGTTTTCATCGTAAATACCGACAAGGGGGCAATTTCATCTCCTCCACTTTATCCGCACAACAAAGGACACTGGAACTTTTCACTCAAACATGGCAATATTTTTTCATATATTATGTCATATCTATATATTTATACTTCGCATAAATGATAAAATAAGGCTTTGTTATTACCTAGTTATGTGGAGCGGGTATAAATAGGTTAGGTATACATGCATCTTACTTACATGACTTATCAATAAGGAATTAAGTATTTAGCATCTGACGTTTGCAGGCCAATGTGAAAAATTATCACACGACGTCGTGGAGTGTTTATTTAAGCCTACAGTGTACTCAAAACGTTTCAAACTATCTCTAAGGCAGTCAGTGTTTCGAAAACAACCACGCGATCGCGGTGTTCTCACTGACATATTTCGGCTAAAGTATTCTGTGATCTCTCCCTAGTGTTACTTAGAGATGATTTGTTATTCTTTATACGACTATGTCCGGGTGGTACTGTAATGCTGCCGTGAGTACTTGTATTATATCTACTCCAAGTAAAACCCAAAGTTTTAATGTCACTTTGAACTGAAAGTCACTTAAAGAACATTGCCACTCAAAGTAAATAGAGATTTTTGACAAGCAAATAAAAACGTTTCCCGTACTGACAAAGGTTTTCACTAATGTTTGATATTCACAAACAATTGTGGTACATATTTCCAAGAATTTTAAGTCTTTCTGTTCGACTTCATTTACGGCTAGATATAATAAGACTAATACAGTCGCTTTATCAAGTTTCGAATCTGCCTATGGTCCTTCCTTATAAGCTTCAACCGACTTAAAAAATCTTCTATAGGTAGGTATACTATCTCATACTTAGGCTCGTTATTGTATGTTTACTTTTAAAAGAAAAAAAACCGGCTTAGGCAAAAAAATGGTTTTGTTAATTTTTGACAAGATGTATATTTTCTATTGATATTAAATTAAACTTAAATCCTTAAATCCCATTTCTAGACTCGGGTCTTTTCCGACAACTTTGGAAGGCCACGAGTAAGTGTACTTCACCAATTCGGATAGGTGGAGGGATAGTTTTATTCTTAATTTGTATAGATGTCTGAACCTACATAAAATGCACTTAACTTTGAACCAAGGTTAATACTTAAAATTTCACAGACAGATTATTTTACATCTCAGTATAAATTTAACTTTGTTGCTAATTGTATTTAGCTAAATAACGACAACTTAGTAACATTTCACTAATTATAACTTTAACTCATACATAATAGAAATGAAATGTTCTTTCCATTTTTCTATGTAATTACTGCATTAGCAATTTTTTTTGTTATTAAAAAAACAATATACGTGGCTAATAACAAATTTAATGTGTTATCTTTTTACGTTGTTTACAAGAAAAATCCACATGTTGTTTATCCGGTCTATCCGTTATGGTGTCAGTTATCTCTTATACAATGAAGACGTTATCGGTGACTTGCTTAACCTTTTAACAAAGTCGATTAAATATAATGAAGATAAGGGTGGATTTAGGGTAAATGAAGACAGTAGATACTAATATTGGGAAAAAATAAGTAAGTTAGGCGTTAGGAGTGTTTCTTCGGCCTTAAATAGCTATTAGTACCTAACGATAGTATATAACATTACCTTTATTACGAGTACATTTGTACAGTTAGATAAGTGCCCATAAATTCCAATAAATACTTTAACAGTTTTTAAATTTAAGAGGCCTTTTTCTTCTTCTTTTTGTTAAGCTCTTTGCATCAAAGTCGACTATCGATGACCGGGGGTCTGCATTACCTACAAGCCCACGATGTGAAAGCTCTATGCCTAATGTACATACCTATGCTTCACGTAGAAGGTTGCTGGCGAGGTCTGAAGTCCCTAGACGTCAACAAGTCGAAAGGGCCTAACGAAATTCCCACATTGGTGTTGAAGACGTGTTCTATTAAGTTGGCTCCTGTCTTAACACTTATTCTTGCTTTCCTATACCGCAGGAAAAGCGGCCTTCATGGAAGGGAGCCCTGGTTATATGTAGATATACCCACTAAGTTTGACCGCAACGACCTTGCCAATCACAAGGCTACAGCGATCACCTTCTTGCTTTCAAATTATCGAAGGTGTGATAAACAAGCATCTCCTTAGGTCATCTCGAGGGTCACCAGCTGAACAGTAATCGCCAATATAGTTTTCGCTTGAAACTCTTAGCTGGTGATCTTCTAGTGACATACTGCGGGTAGTAAGCCACTGCAAGCAAAACACTATGATATACCGTCATTTCATAGAAGACTTAGAGTTTATCATGCTACAAAATATAAAAGGTGTAATGATGTTTGAAAAATAAAGGTTGTTTCAAAATAATAAACGGATATTATATTGTTATATAATTTAACCCTTTTTACATTGATAAACCCACATTATCATTCTATGATTTGTTGCGATATGAGTGTCAGGGACACATACAAACATCAATACACAGTAAAGGACAAGACTAAAACAGAAATCTCAATTCACATTTATACGCCTGCCTGGCCAAGATTCAAACCTGGGACACTGCGTGTCAGTCCGGTATGGCTATCGCTACGCCATGCGGGTCGTCAAATAGATATAATGCAATATAAATAGCTTGTTTATTGCTGTACCGTTAATACAAAACAGGGTTATTGAACTTTGTCGATAACTACAGGGTCTGCAGGAAGGTTACATAAGGTGATCCACTTGTATGTCGACCGTTACAAGTTATATTATTAACTAACTATAAAACTAACTACTACCTAACTAAAATCAAAATGCTAATTGTTATTAAAGATAGTTCAATAGAAAATTCACCTTCTCTGTATGAACGAACGAAATGTTTCACCCTCGTCGGACAATGGGATGTTCTAAATAATACACATCTGTCTTAAGCATCGTAGCAACAAATGAATATATTTTTATTTAGTCTCTTTTTGCGTAAAAGTAGATTTTACTGGATATGATTAAAGGAAATCGATTTGTTCCTCGATCGATTCAGTTGTGTGCATGGATTTTTTCCGTAATTTTAACTTATGCCATCGTAATATGTTTATATTTCATTCACATTTACAGTGCCAAACCTCTCCGAGTAAATAGGTGTAGTTTATGCAGGTAGACAGTCAGAGAATACTAATTTTGAGGATTCAATTTTTGCCATTTAACTGCGAAGCCACAAAAATATGATACATATACCTACTATGCTTCTGTACTTCGCGTAAAATATTCAAAATAGGTTGGGGGATTAATTTTAGAACTTTTCTGTGTTCGTCTTGTGTTCGAAATCGCATCAAACCAAAACTATTGAATTGAATGTAAGGTACCAAAAATATGTGAATACTCCGTATCTTGAAATACTGTTGAGTATTTATTTTATTAAAATTGTTTTACGTTAAACTTTATTACAATTTAAAGTAAGAAGAAATTACTGTATTTACTAAAAAACAGAAAGACCGAAGACGATGCAGATGCAGGTGGTAAAAAGTGTGCGGCAGGATTGAGTTTTAAATGCAAGCGATACCGCGGAACACAGTTAGTTTTAGAATAAAACAAATGCCCTGCATTTATGAATCCGGGAATCAATTAAAAGTAGTCCAAGGGACTGAATAAGTATTAATATCGATATAAACAAAGTCTATCAGTATGAGATAAATATGATAAAAAGATTGATTATACGTTACCTAAAATATATGTAAACTAATTTTATATCAAAATAATATTTATCTTAAAAGAACGAGACTGAAACCATCTTATATACTTGCGTCATAATAAGAATAATATTTGCATCTTGACATTGTACTATTCATTCAAATATATTGTATCAATAGGTTTTCTACGTAGATATGGTATATTTTATTATTAGTATATCACAGCAAATAGGTGACAGAAGTGTTAATGTATAGAGCACCATGTAGGTAGTTTCAGTATGTAAATAAATCGTGTTGAACTAAGATATGACGCTTCAAAGTACCTACGCAAAATTAACTATAGGTATAATACTATGTATGTATATTTATTTTTTTGTTACTTACTCGTTTTAGGTGCCTCAAATCGCTATCTGCAACGGAATCAAGATATTATCGATATGGCTTAAAATCCTTGTATTATTTTTAAAATCTTTAGCACTCACTTCGAGACACATGTTCTTGTTCAAAGAGAACAATACAAGCGTACAGGCCACCGGTTATATGGTCTCTTCAGACAATGGACAACCACGTCCTAAGTAAATCATGATTAAAGTTGCTAGAGATAGCTGGCTGCCGGACTGAGATAGTCGCCTCCCTTTAGGTATAGCCAGCAACCGCACCTCTAACTGAAATTCAAAGAGTTGTTTTACGTTTTACATGAGGGCGCACTCATACCTCGGGGGTCAAACCGTACCTCAACTACATCTAAAAAAAAGTTAATCTGTTTGTATGTTTATCTGGCATCGCAGTTCCTGAGTAGTTGAACCGATTAGAATTGTATCTATTATTTAAAAAAAAAGATTTTATTGCGATGTTTTATTAAAATCTGTTTAATCCTCTAAGCCAGTGTTTAACAGACAGACACGCTACACAAATGTAAATACCTAGACAGCAGTTCTACGACAACGCGTCGGTAACTAGAGATATACAATTAAAGTTTGTATTTTTTGCGCAATGTCACTGGTGATTTTTCACCATCTAATAAATGAAATTCATTTACTAAAACTACAATGTTTTGTCTATGTCCAGAAGCGGCACATTAAGGTCCGATAAAATGGACAAAGTATAACAATTATAATCAATAACGTCGTTACGTGGTATTTTTAAAGGTACTCGTAGTAGAATTGTAGTTCAACTGAAAAGGTATAACCGTCAAGCAATTGTTGTGTTTCGATTGGAGATGGGTTGAAACGCATCTGTGATCGAATTAAAGTAGAGCCTGTGTTATGTGGAGTTGATTATTGGCATCCATTGGCAGCATCCGCTTATAATCATATTCAGCATGTTTGATAGACACTTCTATGTTAAAACTCAATTTTATTGTTGATTGTTGTTAAGCTATTTTAAATCCTCATTTCAAATTGAGTTCTCGCCTGTATTTGTGAAGCGTCTGATTGTGTTTACCAACGGTTGTTCACACCTCGTAAGGGCAATATTCCAGTCGATCTCTGTTGGAACAGCAGGCAATAACGTGCATGTCTCAAGTCCTGCCTTATATAAGAAAATGTCCTGCGAAAATTTTCACCTGCTACCTTATTCACAGGGCATATCTATCCAACTATCAATAAATTTAAAAAATTAAAAATAATACATGTTTTATTAGTATTATCATACTGTGACTTTGACAGATGATAGAACCTAATTAGGTTTGACGAAGGAAATTCACCAAATTTATTTGCGTGAAACAATTCTTGGATTTTGGTGGAATAGTGTGGTTGCCGGCTTACTTACATAAGATGCATCATAATCCTCGGGAGTAGCGATGTGTCTGTGGTCGATTTCAGGTGACGCTCGTGGTATAGGTTTGGGATTGATTACAAATATCCATAGGCAAGACTAAAATATAAAATTATTAATAGTGCATAAAAAAATTAATACAATAGAAATTATTTTAAGCGACACAAATAATGGAACATTAAACCTCAATAGGAAAGTAATTACTCGAAAGTTACAGGAGTATCTAACTTTATGAACACTAATCGCGCTCTAAAGGTCCTATAACATCACGCGTTTTATTGTATTGCGTTGTGTAATAATTAAGAATTGTATCTTTTCATTTTCTTTAGATACCTTAGCTTATCCGACTGACACCTGGCCGATTTTATACCTAAAAACAGGTTATTTTTGTATTACTTGTTACGGTATCCGCCACAGTAACACATGTATTATAAAATTATAAACTGACTATATATTACTGTTTAAAAAATTCAGCCCTTTAACGTAGACGGGCGAACGGCGCGGCGAGATCACATCGATAGGACATTTTATGAACCTTTAGAAAGGTTTTCAATTTTATTTATACTGTGAAAATATTATAACCGATTATTTATAAAATGTTTAGCTCTGTACCTAATTAGCATTATTGAGATAGGGTTATGTGCAAAACATACAGATTGATGTCTACGATTCCCAGTGATCCTTTAGGTGCGGAACTGTAATTACTTATGAGATTATATCTGAGAGCAGTCAGAGGTTACTACTAAGTAAGTAGCGGTCGTGTCAGTTTTATCTCATTTGTATTTAGCCGGCAGAGTTAATGACAAATCAGTATCGTGTAAACGCTTACGGAGGCGTGGTGTGTGCCCTGTGTTGCGAATTTCGTCAAAACATTGAGTAGTGAATAAAAAGTTATGGTAAAGTGTCGGTAATGGAGTTCCAGTACTATGGAAATTTCGACAGACAGCCGGTGCGCAGGATACAGGAACAGCCCTGGTGGGATGAGGAGGACACCCTCACAGACAGACAGATCAATGGTAAGGATCCCTCACCCTCCCTACTTTGAACACTTGCCAAAACTTTTAATTTACTTCACCAGACTTGTGAACCAGCATATCCACATGTATACATGTATTACATACTATTAATAATGTAATCAAGTATACTTTGAGAAATGTGCGCGTCCAGTAATATGTAATATTAATATGTTGATTGGCAGAACCTAGATTTATAATGTATGTAGGTAAAATTAAACTTTCTGTTTAGTTATTTTGATTTGCCAATTTCTTCATATTTATTGATCTCTAAGTAAACGGTAAATAAATATAAATATAACAAATATGAAAATAATAATTATAAACTTCATGTATATATTATATTCAGATTTTTATTATAATTATTCTTAAGGTATTACAATTTATGTTTTTCATCAATTTAATATGAAAATTATTCATCCGTCGATGTTTTTGCATTAGTAACAAAGTTTACACTTTTAACTGTTTTTAACTACATAACGGGTTTGAATATAAATTGGTGATTGGTTGGTGTGTATTCTACATCATTATTTAACATCACGTTATGTATAATTTCAAAAAAAGACGAAGTTATTATAATTTATATGTAATAAATACGGCGCCAACGAAGTCGCTGATAATGGCTAATTTTAAATTAAATTGCTCGACAGTACGTAAAATGTACGTTACCTTATCATGATTTTATGACAGGTACGCTCGTATTACCTTTTTAGCACATTAACCTGCCGGTACATTTTTTCACTGTGGAAAAGCAATGTAGGTTGTATAAATCAGGTGAGCAGATCGAGGTCATCGACATCCTGTCTATGTCAATTTAAGCTATCACAAAAACCTAAACAAAGGGTTGACAATCATTATAATCACCTCTGTCCGGCTTATGGTCACGGGCCTGCTCGTAGTATGAGAAGGGTTAGGTCCTAGTCCACGTTGACTATATGCGGATTGATAGACTTCACACACCTTAATTAGGGAATTTCTAAAACGCACATAATTTTGAAAGCGTTGCGTGAGTGCCTGGGATTTGAAGCCCGGACTTCTAATGCTAGAGCCCAGAACCCATTAGGCCATCACAGGAATATGACCATACCTTAACAATAGATTGATTCATGAGCCTGCAGATTATGCGCACGATTTTATTTAACTTATCATAAAACATGGCGGATTAGTGGTTTGAATACGTCGACCTTGCGCGCTGGTGTCCGGAATTTAAATTGCTTTGACTTTAGAATTTTCCTTATCTCTTACTTTAACGATTTATTAAACCCTTCTTACCTCACCTTACTACCTAAAATAATCAAATTTTACCAACTACTCAATAGTCCCACAACAGATATGGCATATTGTAGTTGATCTGTACATTATAATTATTAATATTAATTAATAATTAATAATTAGCATTATTATTTACTTTTGTATTAATTTAGCTAATTTTAAATGTAATTAGTATATTTGACTCTCTGTGATAAAACTATATAAACAGGGTAGCAGATTATTAAAGGGCATTCGAGATACAAGCAGGGGGTAGGACGTTACTCTATCCGTTAAATATACTAAGTGTGTGTAAAAATTATCTCGGCGTTTCATTGTGCAAAACCCTACGACTTTAACACTATCTCTAGGCTATTTTTAGCTTATTACCTAAAAGATATAAAGATTATGTATGAGTCGGATTGCGATATCAACCAAAATCAAACAATTTTGTATTTGATTACGGTCCACACGTATAGTGACCCAATCGTAAATGTTTACTGATCGTAAAATGTTTACATCGCAATATTAAAATTTTCATTATTACCAATTCACAGAAAGTCAACACATAATATGACCAATTAGTTCATAAGCGTATATATTTTTTTTGTTTGTCTTATTGACATACTTGAGAATTAGACTATTGGTCATGTTGCAAATAGGAACATATAGGCAATTGGACATTATGCGCCTAAACCGTGAGTTTACTTGACAATTGGATAATTTTACATTTTGCAAATAGGAACATATCGCATGGTTAATGGAATACTGACTCAACTCTAAAAAGACGATCGTTGGAAGATCGCAAAAGAAAATCTTGCTATGAGAACTTATCCTGCTTCTTCATGTATAAAATTAAATTGATATATTCATTTTGATTCGAATGATAGACGGTAGATGACGCTAACAGAAGTATCTGATTGTAACTCAATTCTGACCTATATACTAATGGGTCAGTGTTCTATTATGCATGGGAGGAAGTAATGCGTAATTTCAATTTATTTCGCCTTCATATACTTCAAAGTGTAGCCGACAACCACACCTCTCCAAACAGAATACAAGTAATACTTTACGGCGGATTATGAGGGCGATGGTGGTACCTCCCCGGTTGAACGAATTCTCCCACCTTTGCAGTGTTCCATTAAACATGCGATATAGAAAATTGGACATAATGCGCGTAAACCGTAAGTATGACACCGCAGAAGCGCGCACATTACAACATGGCCGCGCACGCCAGACTGGTCTTTATTTGCAAAATCCGTTGCTTAAATCATGGCGCAACGGTGTCAATGTACGAATGTGCTAGATGCACGAAGTTATTAGGAAAGGAAAGAATATTTTAAAGTAAAAAATCGACTTGGATGAACTATCCATTATTGTCCGGGTTAAGAAATGAGACTTTTAGAGGGAACAAGACCCCGGTACTAACAATATCCCATATAGACTATTTTTAAATTTTCTTATCATGCTAGTAAGCACAAGAGCTTAGATAATAGTACTTATTATAGCATTACGAATACACACATCTATTTATTTTACTATATTACGGGTACTCACGATTAACGAATCAAACTTAGTTTAGCCGTGACCACGAGCCTTTTAACTGTTTAATTTCCAATAGCTTTATAATTTCAAAAAATCTGATCTAGTTACTTTGTACTTCAATCATAAACCTCAAACGAGAGGCTTGGTCTTAACCACTATCGTTGCTTCTATTCCGATTGGTAATTTAATCCGATCAAACAAAATCGATATTCAGATTGGTAATATGTGATAAAATATTTTACATAATTCTACAGTTAAGAATGAAAGCAATAAATTAAAATACCAATGATATATAGTATTAATTAAGTTTTGTCTGTTTGATACTCAACCGTCTATATCGAGCTCTCGGAGCTCAATAACAACGATTTTATCACACATAAATATCATTTTATTATACCTAAAGTTGTCTTGAAGTACGAAATAACTATTAACTTAATTTAACGAACGTAGCCACCCAGTTTTAAACTTAAATGTATTATAGCTGTTTTGGTATCAAGCCACCAAATATTTCCACAATTCAGACTCTTATATAACTTTCGTATGTTGCAAGAGTAGCAAACAAACGTGCAAGCAATCTGTATGTGAGAGCGACGGTCATATCTACGCGTTCGAACTATAGTTCTACGTCCTCTCATAATCCGCTATAAAACAAAAAAGGAGGCGACCATATCAGTTCTTAGGAGTAGCAACACATCTGCGGACGACGTAAGATAGAACTTTAGTTCTGTTTAAGGTTAGAAAAGAATACCCATACAGTCCATGGGTTACTTAACATCAGGTGACCTGCATGATCCTTTGCTGCATCTGATATAAAAAAAATATTTTTTTGGGCACGGACTCCCTTTAGATTGGTTAGGTTCGGCCTGTATTGTAATTATTTATATGATTTTCATCATTGTTTTTATCAACTTAAATTTTTTAAGAGTCCGTTCAGTCAAATAAAAATACATATTTTCGACTTAATTACGGAAATAATCCACTTTTAAATTATTCACATGGAAATGTCATTAATCTGCGCTTATCTTCTGATCTGGTATCAATGTGATGACGGTGGTTACATGATGTAATGTGCAACTATTATTGTGTGTCATTTATCAGACCTGACAACCCTGTCCCCTGTGACCCTGTGGCAACCCTGACACACGTTGTTTACGTTATCAAATCAAATGAAATCATTTATTTACTAAAGATAATAATAATAAAAGCCCGTAACTAAGATAATAGTTGGCATTACATTGTGTTTAAAGGTGAGAGATTTTTTTTATGTCAGAAGAGTAGCATACGTGCATGCAAACCACCTGATGTTAAGTAATCACAGCCCCTACACATCCACGTGCAACTAGAAACACGACCAAAGTCCTGTCTAAGCTTGAACGTAGATGCGTTCAAGGTTAGAGGACTACTACTGCTCCTCCTGAGGACTAAGATGATCGCCTCATTTTAAAGTGTAGCCGCACCTCTCCAACCGAAAAATAAGTAATGCTTTACGACAAATTATGTACCTCGCCGGTCGATCTACAGTTCTCCCACCTTTAAATGTCATGCCATGCAACAATTTCGACATATCGGCAATAGAAAAGCGTTAATCGTGAGTACCCGTTAAATAGTAGAAAAAAATCTAAGGAATGCCGAGACATTTTTAGTGCCAGCCATCCGCTCAACCTCAGCCAAAAGGATACTTAAAACCAATGAACTGATTATCTTACACTGTTACTCTATAATAAAATTTATAATAAAGTTAATTGGATTTGAAATTATTACTTGTTCCGCCAATCAACGTTGTACATGTAATAGAATTATGGAGATATCTGCCTTGAAATGTAATCGAACACGCACAGGCACATTATTTCACACGAATCTCTTATGTTTATCACTAGTTATGCGCCCTGGTTTCACTCTCGATGATAAATATCATCAAACACCCCTTAACATTTTCCCTGCGACGTAAACAGTGCTGTTTATAGCGTGGCGCAACGCTCGTGCGGCTTTTACACACCTGTGTTGTACATACAAATCCCTGATTGCGATTGCTATCCAGCGCGGGAATGCAGCTAGTGTTCATGGAACTATGCCGCATGGGCACGGACTCCCTTTAGATTGTTTAGGTTAGGTTTTTATTGTAATTCGTTTTAAGATTTTCATCATTGTATATATGAGAAGAAAAGTTTTAATCCCTGATCTCCGATGACGACGCAGTTAATAAATAGCCTCCCAAGTTAAGAAATATTTTGCAAATCTGTTTCTAGTTTTAAAGATTAGCGCGTTTAATCAAACATAAAGTATTATTTCAGTTTTCTAATATCACTACAGTATCCGCTCACGTAACAAGTATTTTTTATAAACTGGAAGCAAACGAACACGCAGTCCACTTGGTAATTCACTGCCGCCAATACACCATCTGCAACCAACGCCATAAAGAGCAGCAGTCTTACATGAACTCCATTACAGATACGTTGCTACTCTTGAGGAATAAGGTATTTGCCTCATTTCTAAATGAGCCGACAACCACACTTTTCTACCGAAACACAAGTAAGCTTCAGGCTAAAAATGGGTAATGCTAGGTAAGGATAATACCTCCCTGGTCGAAGGTATTAGATCTATCAGCTCGTTATATTATTTAGAGCAATTGATCGCATCTCAAACGCCGTATTCAAAAATATATTTAAACAACGCTGTAGTTTAATTAAAACTACGCAATGACTATCGTAGGTATCGTTTGTTATATTTGTATGTTAAAAAAACTTTATCGTCTATAATTCTCAGTATTACACCTACAATGAGTGAGGAAAACGTAAATAAAGTAAACATACAAAAGGTTACTTATGCAGCTGTTGTGAGTACATAATGATAATTATTGCTATTCATTACAATTTGTAAGTGGTCGCTACCCACGGACATCTGTAACCACTTAGTCCTCAAGAGTAGGAACGCATCCGCGTCCGTCCTTAAGCAGAACTTCTGTTCTATTTGAGATTGGACTTGGTTGTCCATGGTCCAGTCCATGGTCCAGTGACCACTTAACATCAGATGGCCTGCATGCCCGTTTCTTATTCTTTCATAATAATAAAAAAAAACCGGAATTCCATCTGAAATTTAACATAGCACATAGTTACTTTGAGTGGCGACGGCAATCGATGCTTTCCCGTTACATCGTTATATTTATTTTATTTATTTGTTTATTGGTCACCAACTTAAGTTACAGTAGGTAATTTTACGTAAAGGTTTAACAGGAATATACATATGGATTTTCTGTACTTACAATTACAGATAGACCACAACATGCTATCGTAAAATTTTAAAATCAATCATTAGTTTAATATAGCGGTGTTACGTCAAATGATCAATGTTAAGCCGAGCAACATCCGAGAGGCGTTTGACCCCTTAAGCCTGGGTAAAGGGGGACCCTTGAATTCCAAATAATCCCTACCAATCTCCTCCTTCACTAAGCCAACAGTCCCTTTGGGCAAGAGTAGCAGAAAAGGTATAGTTCGTAGTTACTCCAAAGACTAAGATGTCTCTTGTTACAGTTGCCTTTAGGCCGAAATGACCAATTACCAATATCAAGGTGATGAATTTCGACTGAAATGGTACCACCCCTTTGTAATCCGTCGTAAAGCATAACTTGTGTTTCGGTGTCTCTATCCATTTTCAAAATTCAACTTATAGTTGCAAGGAATAACTCGTTCTAACAAACAAACAATCTCTTCCGTTATATAAAATTAATAAAGATAATTTAGTTACGATCAAAATAACGAGTAATCACGTTGATGATTACAAGACGAACCGTGTCTAAACATACCTATTAATAAATCAATATAAATAACAAATATTAAATTTGTTTAGAAAACAAATACAAGGACATTTGATATCATATTAGGAAGAGTCCATGCTATGACCAGACGTTTAATGAACAAACAATGAATGTATGTTAGACTTCAAACCAATGGCGTAACAGCAAAACACTCACTTTTCAGACACAAAAACTAAATAAATTTATTTGTATTTTACATAACATATTACAAAGTGTTGATCATTTTTTTTAAACCGAACTTAACCTATAGTTATGAAAAATTGAGACTGCGTATCAAGCGAATATAAAATTCTCATGTTTGTTTATTCACACGCCTCTATGCTAAGCCTGCAATATATATTTGTACGTAAATACTGAAATAGGTAATCTTACATCCAGACACAATACTCGGCATCAAAAAAATTGTTGTCCTGGATGAGAATCGACCTCACGACCTCCGGCTTAGAAATCAAGGTCATTGACCACTAAGACAAGAAATCAATTAAAAGACACCAGTATCAACCCATTAATGTTCCTGCTGGGCACGTGTCTACCTTCAGAATTAGAGAGATTAGTCCCTAGTCCACCATATTGCAAAGTGCAGTCTACAAACACAGTCTAGTAGACTTCAAAGACCACCTTTAATCTTAACAGCGGAGTTCTTTACTGAGGATAGTACCTTAACAAATACCGCCCCCAGACTTTCAGCGGAATACTTCACCGGGAACAGTAGATCCCTTGAGAATTGCCCGGATAAAGAAGACCACTTCAAGGCCCTGAGCCCTTTGAGTCAAAGGCATCTGAATGCGGTGAGATGATGGCTATGAGAACTTTATAGAGAGACGTTCTACTCCTAGTCTACTACTCATACCGAGCGTACTGTCAGCTCTACGCGGAGAAGACGGATAGGGATTATTCGGACCTCGAGGGTTCCCTCTTTACCTTGGCTTCTGCTCGAGGAAGACTTATGGGAACTTTACGGAGATCTCTCAGACATACAGATTCCTTCACGATATTTTTCTTCACCGTTAAATCAAGTGCTAATTAATCGGATATATAAATTTGAAACATAATAGGTTCGTGTCAAAGATTCGAGCTTCTCGATGCCGGAATCTTAGCCGCGGCTTCATCAAAATAATAACCCTCGTTATTTATTATGTAATTTATTTAAAATATAATAACCCTTGTTATGATTGATAAAATTATTCGACTCCACGTTTGAGAACACGTGTTTGAGATAGAACCGGACCAACATAGCTACCTACACATGTAACGGAACAAAGATTATAGGGATGCCATGTAATCTAATCACTGCAAATCTGTACAAAATTTTATCAAGGTTATGAGTAATTTTAATATTCCTTATACAGTGTGTTTTGTGCAAGAAGATTAGTAAAGGAATATTCAAATGAAAATGTGAAAGGTGGTAGAGCTCATAACCCGCCGTAAAGCAACACGTTCTTCATGTATTGTGTTTCGGTTGGAGAGGTGTGGT
>DWON01004714.1:0-15867 GCA_018251015.1 Phocides pigmalion okeechobee | reverse complement strand
TAGCCCTAAACTATCTCTTCATTGGAAAAAACAATACATGAAGACCATGTTGCTTTACGGCGGGTTATGAGGGTGGCGGTGGTGCCGCCCCGGGCGAACTCTAACGACTCTACCACCTTTAAAATATACGAAATATATTTAAAATAGACGAAGACAGGACTAAAATCCTCTCGATATACCTCCCCGATCGACCTGGGGTTATTAAAATGTGTGTGTTGTTGTATGTCATTAAATTTGCTCGGGTCCTAAGTGTTTTTGATCGGGTCATTTGGAAATCTTGCATGGGGACACAGGTCCAACACGTAGAGGCCCTTTTAAGATACATTAATATTGGTGATGTGGTGGCGGGTACCATCCTCCATCACACAATATGGTGCACTCTAAGATGATATTATTAATAATGGCTGAAATCTGCGCGGGTATCATCCACTCAATACGATACACTCGAAGATGTGATTATTACTAATGACTAATTTTATTCTATCATTGCTAGGATGTGACCCAAGTGCCGCTAATTGTACTCTCATATTTTCCTCTGATGCGTCTGAAGAATAATTTTATATTTTTTATAGAAAAGAGGAGTAAATACTTATTTGTTCATCGGCGCGCCCCTAAAACAAGTTACTAAACATACAAGTCCCACTTAAATCAATCGTATACACTCCCGAACATTCGGGGTTTGTTTCCAACAGCAATCCTGTGTATGATCAGAATAAAACGCCGAAAAGTTAGCTTCAAAGTGGAGTTTCAAAGTTGGATGGAAGCGAATCGACGGGAACGAATTTGGTTAGAAAAAGATAAAAACCTCCTCATATGAGTGGTTTTGTCTAGATGCGCTCTCTTCCCGAGATAATTATAAAATATAAACAATTCGTAGTTTTCAGAACTTATTAGAAAAAGATTAAAGGCCCTCATAATCCGCCATGAAGCTTTACTTGTGTTTCAGTTAGAGAGGTGTGGTTACCGGCTACACTTTGAAGCGAACCGACCATCTTCGTCCTCAAGAGTAGCAACGCATCTACGTTCGAGCTAAAATAGCATTTCAGTCGTGTTTGTTGTTCTACGTAGATGTCCATGGGCTGCGCTGCGACTACTTAACATCAGGTGGTTTGCAAGCTCATTTGCTACTCTTCTCACATAAAAAAACCTCATATGAGTAGCTTTGTCTAGATACGCTGTCTACGCGAGATAATTACAAAATTATTAACAATTCATAGTTTGCAGAGTTCATAAAGGTTAAGAATATAAAGACGGTGATGTTATCTCTCCCTTCAAACCCTACATAATAAGTCACATATACAAATCTAAATACATATTTACAATTCATAGTTTGCGAAACACGTAAAAATTGATAATATAAGAATGACGATTTTATCTCCCCAATAAACCTACAGATCTTGCATTGCGTATTATAAATCACTTATTGAAGTTTTTGACATGTGGTAATATACGTCCATTAGAAAGGTAGTAACGCTGTCTTTATAACCCATCGTGAAGCAAATCTCGTGTTTTGGTTGGAGAGAAGCACTTACCGGCTACATTTACGACTAAGACGAACATCTAAGTCCTCAGGAGTAGCAATACATCTACGAATAACCGCAAAGAAGAAGTCCTGTTTGAGGGTGCCTGTGGATATCCATGGGCTGCAGCGACTATTTAACATCAGGTGTCCTGCATGCTTATTAACTACTCTTGTGATTTTTATAAATCAAAGCTAAAAATAAACCACCATTATTTTGTAATTTAAACAAACGAACACACGGGGAGATTTCGCAATAAAATTACCGAAACAAAACAGCTCAAACACAAAATTTGGAAGTGGGAACGGGAAATTGGCGTTGGGCAAAAAGACGAGCCGTGAGGGTAGTTGCATAACAGGCGATTGTACGATGTGCTTGTGAAGCGATTTAAATGGTAAAAGTATTACTAAAGGTAGTATTTTTAATGGTGGGAGAACTATAGTTCGACCGGGGAGGTACCACCACTGCCCTCATAATCCGCCGCAAAGCATTACTTGTGTTTCGGTTGGAGAGGTGCGGTTGTCGGCTACACTTGTAGGCGAGGCGACCATTTTAGTACTCAGGAGTAGCAACACATCCATGTTCGAGCTCAGATATGATTTCAGTCATATTTGTGATTTTACATGGATGTCTATTGGCTGCGACTACTTATCATCAGGTGGTTTGCATGCTCGTTTGCTGCTCTTCTCACATTAAAAAAAGTATTGACTATAATTTGAAAATTATGCCATCCATTTGGATGTTACTCGTTAATTAAATGTTACTTGTTAATTGTTATGTAAGCAACACTTATAAAATAATCACAAAAACAGAATTCATTATTAATAAATCCAAAACGTGGACAAGTTTGTCTCTCAACGACACCCGCCGATGAAGTGGATGTTCCGATGGTGTACATGTGTGGTCGAAGGATAATATGTATGTGATCGTATGACTCGTGGTCACGGCGGAACTGCGGTGGCGGGGGAAAGTTTCCACCATACAACTGGTTCGAAATATCGGCAATCAATCAAATCTAGTAATGTAAAGTAAAGTAAAAATATTTAACATCAGATGGCCTGCATGATACACTTCTCATATAAGTAATAAATCTCATATAATAATAATACTAAAAAAGTATAGAAAATTTTCCATCTTTGCTTCAATAGAATCGTTGTTATAAACCTGTACGGTACAATAATGATCAAAGTATAGTGAGGGTACAGGAAAACATTGAAAATTTGGCGCTTATCAGCCAGTTTAACTTTTATTTTGAGCGCCCGGGGCGGTCCTCGTGTGCTCACGAATCGTGCACAGAGTCGCTTAGTGATAGATATGGACAAATAATAAATATTTTATTATCCAACAACCGTCGTGAAGCAACTATTGTGTTTCGGTTGGAGAAGTGCGGCTGCTGGGTACAATTAGAAGCATAGTGACCATCTCAGGGTTCAGAAGTAGAAACTCATGTCAGTTATGAACTTTAGAGATCAGTTCTCTTTAGGTTGTGCCCAACGCACTCGTTTGTTAATCTTGTAATATACAATATGTATGGTTTTGCACTTATAACATAATTGATTGCAAATTATTTTACTGAGAATAAACGCTAATATTATAACGTAGTGGATACGCTTTAGTATCTTATTATGATTCCATGTATCGCTAAAATATTTGTTAATTTATCCATTTATTTCAATATTAAAAAAAAAACTTGTGTGAGGCCGTTTATACTCTTAAATTATATTTGAAATAAACAAATAAAATAATCATTTGCAATGTTATTCCAAATACAACATATTGGCCGTATATCATAATGAAATCAGAAAAATAACTTTAGACAATTCTAGATCGTTCGATGTTTAAATCGAAGCGCACGCGAGCCGATATTTACGGCCAGTATTTTGGCCGTATGTTCTCACACGTCGGCCGATACACATCTGATTCATTACCGCGCGCCCGCGATCTATGTTGTCTATGCTACAGACAACCACAATGTACGAGTACGTCAGCGTGTGCCAACGGAACTGATGATTTAAATTGCACACCTCTTATACTCCGTATTCTGTAACTGTAAACTGGATTTTGAATTACATGTTACAATTTATCATTTTAATAACATATCTTTAGTTAAACTATAATTCGTAATAAATTTTGGCTGAAGTCTACGTTTTCTTTGCTCTTGTATCTGTTTATTAAAAATAAATGGAGAATATATGGCGGTAAACTCATTTACATAAAATAAACAAAATTAAATTATGCTGATGCACTCGTTGATTTTATTCGAATAATACTCAAAATTGACTCGAATGTAACGGGTAATTACGATTGACGATTTTAATTGACACGTACTAGTGACAACAACAGTCCCTCTCGCTGCTGCAGTTTAACCGTTACCACGGGCCATGCAACTGGTTGTAAAAATGAAAAAAAAATTTTTTCAAACAATTAGTCCCACGTTTACCGCCGGTGACAAGAGGGCTGGCCCATGTCTCCAGAGAGCAGAGAACTACGATTGCTATTCAACGAGAAAATACGGCTAACGTTCTTGGACCCGTACCCCATGGGCACGGACTCCCTTTAGGTTGTTTTGGTTAGGCTTTATTATAATAAGGCTTAAGATATTCATTATTGAAATTAACATGTAAAAAATTAATATAATATTAATTAATATTAATCAGCAATATGCTAGAATCAAATTTTATTGTTACATAAATTCATTGTACAAAAATCATAAATCGTTAGTACCCGTTACGTAGCAAAATGTATACATTCCGCGATATTATAAGTTTCAAATCATATAAAAAATAGAGTGGCAAGTTCTTGCATACTTGACTTGCATACTTCATCTGGTCTATACATCTATCGTAACTCCGAAGTGCGGAACTCGCAAACTAATCTAAGTGCCAGCTTGTACAACTTGCCAGACAAGTGCCGACGTGCGCTCGCTTTTTTCAGTTTTCAGCCTTCAACGAACACCAGCCAGTGATATGAACATCGCATGCATGGGAGATTCCACAGATCAAAAATTTGTAGAGGATAATATCGGAATTTTCCAAGCCGCTCACTAAACTACAATCGACGTATTTTGTTAAACGTTTGCAATGCAAAAAACACTAAATGTTAAGTGAAGCTCCTCGCAATATAATCCTGAAAACTGCATTCAAATCGGATAAGCTGTTTCTCAGATTAGCGTGCACAAACATACAGACATACAAATATACAAACAAACAGACAAAACGAAAATACATTGTTTTCGGTTCTCTTGCGTATATGAAGGCACTTCATTATAGTTTTATTATATGTATAGATATAGCGGTGTTACGTAAAATGTTAAGTAGAGTGACGAATCGGGGGAGTGTTTGACTCCCTTGTGCAAAAGCCCGGGTAAAGAGGAAACACAAGACCCGAACAATCCCTGCCCATATTCTCCCCCACGAGAGCTGACAGTACCGTTGAGAAAGAGTATTGGAGTAGGTGTACAACATCATCTGATTCGTTCGTTCGTGGACATTTCTTGTTACAATGTTCTTTATTAAACCATAGATAGATGTCATACATATAATCGTTTACACTAATCCAACGAAATTATAAACTGGTTAGAAATATAATCCTTAAAAGAAATATAATTATTACCTAATCGGAAGAAACTTTAAAGTAGATTTAAAAACTGAGTTACCTTATATTGAATGCTAATCATTTTATAACCCATACTACACATATACCGTATTAATTGTGTGTGTATTAATACCATGATTAACACCAGCAAAATATTTTTAGTGTGACCACATTTAAAAGAGTACGAACATTTTTGAATAAGATTGAGCATCTTGATGTTTTCTGTTAAGCGGCGCAAAATATTACCTATAAATCTGAATAGAGGACACATATTTAAACAAAAACGTTACCTTGTAATATTCTAAATCGTCACATTACAAAATTAAAAATACAGCTAAAAGACCTCATAAAATACCTAATTAAAAGTCGGCTATGTACTCTGTGAAACGATTGCTCTACACAAACACTACTCAAGTCCAAGACAGCGTGCACGTGGGGCCGAAATATTCATTTCTCTCGCCTCGCCGCCCCTCAGTGCACCCCGGTGCATGTGTAAGGGTTCTGAACTCTGTGGGAAACGTAGAAATACACCATTTTCTTTTTCTTTCCTTGTTTTCATAAGTTTGTCTATCATATTATTGGTTTGTCGGTATTAATTTAGGCTATCTTCCTACATAACAAGTATACGATAATTGATTTTGAACGAGCTTTTGTCTGCAACTTCATTCACGTGTTACCTAAATTGACATAACTTCTTTATTTATTGTCCGGTTTAAATGACGAAAGCACTAAATGCTAAGTGAAACCCATCATCATATAATTCTGAAAGCTGCATTCAAATCCGATAAGCCATTTCTGAGATTAGTGTGCACAAACATACAGATATACAGACAAGCAGACAAAATGAAAAACACTCTTTTGGGTTATCTTGCGCATGTAATGGCACCCCATTATGAATATTTAAATATATTTACCATGTACAGACAGCGATCAGTTTCAATTTTATTACATATACGATATGGAACAGATTTCGTGATGCAAAAAATAAACTTTTTACTATGTACCGGGTACTCAGGATAAAAAAAAATTGACAGGTAGTGATAACAACATCAGTTGCCCCCTGCCACTGCAGTTTAACCGTGACCACGACCCATGCAACACTTCCAAATGGCGACAATTAAATCGTAAATCTTGAATACCCGTTATAAAGTAAAATGAAAATAACCAGAAAGAATACTTTCATTGAAATTTGCAATAAGCTGAAGCTTACTTAATCATAAATTCATTTATATATTTTTTAACTTTTTTACTGTAGCTTCATTCATTGACGATTTTGAGTTAAAAATAAAATAAACATATCGCTTTCAAATGACAAAAACAGCGTGTAATTTCGAAAAGCATTCAAAAAATTCGAACCTCCAAAAACAAAGAAAACATCACCAGTAGTAGAAGTGAAATAGCTATCGTACAGTGTTTCTCAATCGTCGAAAATCAAATAATGAATAGCGTTTCTCAAACTAGACCGCGAGCCAGTGACAGATTTTCATGACCAATTCTCTTTCGCTCAATAACTCGTAAAATGCTTCACAGATGTTTCATGAAACGTCGTGAAACCAGCTGCGGGTCTATGGGTAGTCTGAGCAGTGATAGCAAACCACGCACGTAAAAAAAATCTGCTGCCACAGCTCCCACCTCCACTCATTGTACCCACTAAACCCCAGTTGACATTAACAAGGATTCAAATTCAAAACTCAATATCAGATATTTTAATTTCATTGACTATAGTTTCACTGTGTAGTAACGTCGCCCTCATAATCTACCGTAAAACAATTGTGATGTTTCGGTCGCTACGACCGACGACGAAAAGCGGCTGCCGATTATACTTAAAAGCAAGACCATATTAGACCTTAAGACTAGGAACCGATTGGCGACGCGACCATCTTAGTCTTTACGAGTAGCAACGCATCTCAGATATTACTTCAGTCCTGTTTGTGGTTGTATTTGGATGTCCAGCGGCTGCAATAACTACTTTAGATCAGGTAGCGTACTCATTTATATTCTCATGTCACATTAAAAAGCTTTTAAGAGTTAGCACTAAGGAAGACTCCTGTAAAATGCTTTTTTGTAGTGAAATGGTTGACAATATTTGCACCCGGCACGTGGACTAAAGGTTCGAGCCCTCGCGTGCGCCATGCATCACGGCGAATTACCTTTACGTGTGTACATTAGTATGTGACCACGTGCGATAACATCTGACCTCACTTAATAAAGCTCGCCGAAAACACCACTTTCCAGTGGGTTTCGGCGTTAAGTAGAATAACCAAGAGATTTTTTTTCATGGGATTTTGTCTCAAGTAAGTTTATTTTCATATGAGAAGAGGTACAAGCCACCTGATGGTAAGTAGTCGCAGCCCGTACACATCCACGTACAACCACAGACACGACAAATCCTGTCTGAGCTCGAACGTAGATGCGTTGGTACTCCTGAGGACTAAGATCGTCGTCTCGCTTCAAAGTGTTTTAGTATTCTTAGTAGGCTACACAGCCGGCATCGCATCTCTCCAACCGAAACCAAATTAATGCTTTACAGCGGATTAAGAGCGCGATGGTGGTACCTTCCCGATCGAACTATAGTTCTCCTACCTTTCAAGTCTTTTGTAGAAATACCAATATGCAATGCCAATGCCTGCAATCTATTTGCTTTCTTTTTGAATTTGATTCCAAGTTAATAGTAATATTTTTTTCTAATTTGTATTTTGAAAAAAAACATTTATTTGTTTAAACCTATGGAGGGCGACACCTAAATTTCGATATACATATTTGATCAAAATAATCGCATGCTTGTCTCTTTTTGGATTCATTTTTATAATCTCTTTGTTTTTAAATGCACGATACATTATACATCACATGATAGTTCGAAAGGTGGTGGAGCCATTAGAGCTCGCCCGGGACGGCACCACCGCCACCCTCACAACCCGCCGTAAAGCAACATGATCTTCATGTATTATATTTCTGTTGGGGAAGTGTGGTTGCCGGATACACATTGTTGGAGGCGACCATCTTAGTCCTCAAGAGTAGGAACGCATCCGCGTACATCCTTAAATAGAACTTCTGTTCTATTTAAGATTCGACGTGGTTTTCCATGGGCTGCAGAGACCACTTAAGATCAGGTGGCCTGCATGCCCGTTTCTTGCTCTTTCATAGTAAAAAAGCTACTTATATAAAAATAAAATACCGTCCGTTCGTTCAACATACGCATGGTCACCTATAATAACACACTCCAGGTTGATTTATTCCAAGGTATATGTTTATTTGTTAAGGGTGCGTGAATTCGCTTACTAACACCACAATCGACGGAGCCATTTGTTCCCTGGAATATTATTTTGTCGTAACGCTAATGTTCCTAAATGCTAAATACGTGTGTAGGTAGATCAATTAAGGAGAAAATAAGCAGAGTAATGGCTCGCTTGTGCCAATACTTTGAATGCGTTTAGCTGGAAACCTACTTTCGGTAAGTTGAAGGGAATATTATGTTAATCGTGTTTAGAATTAAATAACGAGCATGCAAACTACCTGATGTTAAGTAGTCACAGCGCATAGACATCCTCGTACAATCGCAGACACGACCGATATCCTATCTGAACTCGAACGCAGATACGTTGCTACTCCTGAGGACTAAGATGGTCGCCTCGCTTCAAAGTATAGCCGGCAACCGCACCTCTCCTATCGAAACATAAGTAATGCTTTACGGCGGATTATAAGAGCGGTAGTAGTCAAATTCATTATTGCGATATATGAACAAGATTTAATCTGGACTGATAAATTTGTGGGCACAAATCACACAAGCACTGATCCCGAATTAGACAGAGATTGTTTTACTGTAACAAGGCCATAGATAAAGATACATATGTGTTTATATATATACATATTTAAACAGATAACATTTCACACAAACGTAGAAAAAATACTTATCATAGAAATTTTTATCCTGCGTGGAAATATACCTCAACTTCGTCCAGTGTTAAAAACACTGATCGGTTTTCGAAAACGCGCTAAAAGAAGTAGAATTTTAAAACACGTTAAAGTAATGTTTCTACTCAGAATAAATGTAGGAAAACGCGTAAGTATAAGCGTATTTAATTGTTAATAAGCGGTTCGCGTGGTGTTCACTCCACAATCAAATCGCGATTTAGTTGCCTCATAAGTGGGACAATATAATGCGTGGTCTGTGTATTCGACACAAGGTTGCGTGTCACGAATTAGTGTGTTTAGACTTTTAATTAGTGTGTTAGGGAACATTATGTAGGGCATTTGTATTACGTACTTATTAGCTATTACGTACTTATTAACTATTTGTTTTATTTTCAATAAAACTATTTTATTTCTGGATAGAAAAAAATCTTCTGGATTTCTTTTTCTTCCTTGCTTTTTGACTCAATCGGCGAGTATCGAACACAGATGTCGCTAGTTTCGTCCTATTAGCCGTTTGGTTAAAGTTTAATTGACTGCAAAAATAACCTACAAACATATACATATATTTGCTTATAGCCTGGTACCTATGCTTGTGCCTAAATAATAGATGATTTACATGCACTTGTTTGTCGAAAAATCACCTTGATAGGAGTAGCCCATGAAATACACTTTCAACCTCTATCAAGACTGATGTCCAATCAGAACTCTTAGTGAGTTTTTACTACGAATGTTACGAAGGTTCGACTCCAATTCCGATTCCGAAATATCGGATCTACGGATTGTTTTTAAAATTCTGATTTCAATTTCGGTACCGATGACAGATCACGCAAAAATTATTGAATGGATTTTAGTAAAATTTTACGACAATATAACTTATAAGTACATTCTGATGTACATTCTGATGTACTTATAAGTTATATACACATTCTGATGTACTTATAAGTTATATTGTCGTAAAATTTTACTAAAATCCATTCAATAATTTTTGCGTGAAAGAAAAAGAAACACCCATACATACCTACAAACTATTTATATATCTACACATAAATAAAATAAAGTCATACGTACGTCTGTACGCTTAGATCTACGAAACTACGAAACGAAATTTAATTTTGTACAGCTTTCTTCAATGGACAAAGTGGTTGAAGAGATAGATTTATATGTATAAGACGTGCATATATAGCAGAGAAAAACCGATATTTCCATAAATTTGCAATGTGATATCGTAAGTACACTCGTGCGAAGTTGGACGGCTAGTTTATATATGTATATTTATAAATAAGTAGGACAAGTACGTTGTGATGTATTGGAGATAATTTTATATACTAAATATTACCATCATCGGTCCTTTACAGTACTTTAAGAATGAGACGGTTCTGGCCTTAGTTCACCACGATGGACAAGTAAGAATTGGTACACGTCACACATCTTTAAGAAATTTATGGAGAACCGTCACACATGTAAGCATCCAAATAATATATTCCTTCACTGTTTAAATAAGTGACAATTTTGTAATTCGCATGATACTTACAAACTTGAGGGGTTTATGCCAGGGTTAAGAAACCGGGCTTCTAATCTCAGCTTTATACGATTTTTCTCATTACGTTAAGGAAACCTTAACATTGCCACTAGATTCTCACAGCCATAATTTACGATATTGACAAAGTATACCTATCTGATTTGATAAGAACTATGTACACAAACGATTGTGATTACATCATTTTATCAATAAATTTTATCATGTTCTAACATGTGAATTAAGTTCTTAATTGCTATAAAAACATTGATTTCTAATTACTCACGTCACAGGCAATTACGATAATATACCTATCTCTCTGTTAACTACATTAAAAGTTATTAAAACTTTATAATTAAGAGGATTAACGAGAATTATGAGTGATTTGCTGTTTAATTAAATTAACTTTGTTTTTTATTAATCATATTTATTGAATCATACTGCAGTGATTAGAATGTTTTTTATTTGTAAATTAATCTGTTTCGTCTAAACAAAAAAACAGTATTTATTTTATATTTTACTTTTGAACAGATATAACTTGACAGTTTTTCGTACAACTCTATAACTGGCAGTTGCAAAAACATTTTTTCCTGAAGACTGATGGAATGAAAATCAATCAATACCAAAGGAAAACTTCTTCAATAAGGACCAAAAGAAGAAGTTCTTCACAAAGTTCTCAAACGTATGTGAAGTCTACCAATGCCTACTTGTCCAACTTGATGTATTATAGCCTAATTCTTCTCCCTCTGAGATTACCCGTGATGATGATGACTTAAATTATTATATAAAATTTATTAGATCAAATATTTTAAATTTTGAAGTATAACTGAAGGAAGTAGATATAATATACAGACTGTATAGTACTAAGTGACTCACTCAATGTCCTATACTAATAACATTTGATCTTGAATTTGTTACAGATGCCCATAGGTGACATAGACAACTTAACATCATTTAGATTGCATGTTCTCTTGATACCTACTTCTTACTTTGTAACTGGTACTCTTAAGGTTTTTTATTCACAGAGTTTTTGAACCAGTCGGATGACTCGTGGTCACGGCTTAACTAAACCTAAGCCTAACTAACCTAACATGTAGCCGTCACCATGCAACTGTTTCGAAATATCGACAATTAAATAGAGTTAATCGTGAGTACTGGTTACGCAATAAAATATATATATTCCGTGATTATATTCGTTCATAGTCATATCTACTACAGTTTCAAAAACCTGCTTGTATGAGCGTAGCAAACATAAGAGGATACAAGGGTAGCCAATTGGTTACATCTAACCATATACCTCTAATTACTGGTTTAATTTCGTCCTTCAGTTAAATATATGAAATGACACCTGTAATTAATCTCTATATCATTATCTGTCTCTTAAATTTCTTTTCTGTTGCGCAAACAATATTCGAGATATAATTTCTATAATACAGACAGCCACGGACTCAATGACAGATTCACAGACGCACAGACATACGGATAGACGAACATTTATGTTATAAGCGTACGTTTTTAACCTTTCGTCTACAAAATTGTAAACATAAGTACTTATAGGTACATACGATCTTCCGTATCTTTCCAAAAATATTCTTTTATCTGCCGTAGCGAACAATAAATATTTTTCGGCCGCGCATTGTTTCAAATTGTACCTGTTGGTAGTTGACACAATGAAGATTACTTGGTCCGAAGCATCCTCTATGGAGACGTGCATTGTGCATGCATGCATAGACCACGAAATGAAAACAATGTCTTTATTTTACGCCACGGTTGATATTATTTTCGACTTTTGACAGCTGCGTTTTATGGTAGGAGAGTAGCAAACGAACATGCAGGCTACTTGATTATAAATTATCGTGGCATCCCATGTACATGCTCATAAAAGCTTAGATAAAACTTAAGTCCTATCTGCAGACATAAGTAGTTACTCCGAGTATTAAGATGGTCGCCTCGCTCGTAACTGTAGCCGGAAAGCTTTACGGCGGATTATGAGAGTAGCTTTGGAGGAGTGAGAACTATAGTATGACCGAGGAGGTATCACCACCGCCCTCATAATCTGCCATAAAACATTACTTGCGTTTCGGTTGGACAGGTGCGGCTACACTTTGAAGTGAGGCGAACATCTTAGTCGTCAGGAGTAGCAACACATCTAAATTCGAGCTCAGATAGATGTCGGTCTTGTTTGTGGTTGTACGTGGATGTCTATGGACTGCGACTACTTGAAATCAGATGGTTTGCATGCTCGTTTGTTACTCTTCACACATAAAAACCGTGTACCACAGCAGTGGTACCTCCCCAACTCAACTATAGCTCAGCAAATATAAGTACTCTTCTTACATAAAAAATAATTTTCCTAATTGTAATAATATATCTATACAAAAAATCACAAATAAAATAACATATCATGTGCCGTATACCAAATGATTTGGACTTACCCCCTAGATGAGTCCGTAAACATTCAATATCAAAAACTTACAAACGATATGTTTATATGTAAGACAAACAAAGCCACGGTGCTAGCCTAGTTTGCAACAAATTCTTCGCGAACTGGCTACAAAAAGGCGCCATTAAAATAATGTGCTGCGTCGTAAAAAGACGAGCACGAAATTTGTTTCTTTGTTTTGAATTCAAATTTTAACTTAACCGCAAATACTTGCACCAATTTTAACAAACTAACATTGATACCTACCAGATATGATACCAATTAGCTCGACCTTTATCCATAAGCCAATATTTTTTTAGAGAGATGAGTAGCAACCCACCTGATGCTAAGCAGTCGCAGCCCGTAGACATCCACGTACAACCACAAACACGACCACAATCCTATCGGAGCTCGAACGTAGATACGTTGCTACTCCTGAGGACTAAGATATCAAAGTGTAGCTCGCAACCGCCCCTCTCCAACTGAAACACAAGTAATGCTTTACGGCGGACTATGAGGCTATATCTATATCTATTATTGACCCATATCTATATAATGTGGACTTAAAACCAAAGAAACATACAAACAATAATAAGTTTTTTTTACACCAGTAAAAACATCGAGCAATTAATCTATGTAAATAATTATATTAACGTATATTTATTCATGATTATAGATAAATTACTATTTAACAAATTGACAAAAGACTATGTTGTACGTTAAGTAAAATACAAAAGTAGTTATTTAGTTTTTTAGCATCTCCTGAGATGTAAAAATTTTGTAGATACTTCATAGCTCCATCTATATATGTATATAGATACTGCTAATAGTGCCTACTATACCTGTAATAGGCCACAAATAGGACAGTTAATTGAATTTTCTAATGTGAATTTAATATTAATTTCCATAGACAACTAATTTTGACATAGGAACCTGTCAATTTACGTTCTGAGTTCTCTTACATCTGTGCACTGAGTCTTTGGTAACCTATGTTTCTATCTATACATAGATTTTACAACAATGTGAGATTAAATAATTAGAATTAAAATTGTTTATCTATGTAAAATAAATTTATATACAATTATCAAAATTTAGGCATTTTGATCTCCTACCCAATAGTAAAATTATTAAATATAGGTTTATTATATATCTTACACTTAGATATTTACTATCTAATTTTAATTACTTAAACAAAACTTCCTTGACGAACCTATGCGACATCTGTGCGAGGTGAGCACAGTCAATTTTTTGTGATCACCCTCAATTCAAAGAATTAAGATCCTAAATGCGTTGAAGGTATCGTAGTTAATGTAGGTAAGTACGTAATTTAATAATAGATTTATTAATACATTAAGAAGCAGTTTTTAGTGATATAGGTAATATCTACTTAAACGTTATACTCGATATTAAAAATGTTAGCTAATTGAAAAATTATCATACTAAACTTTAAAACCGCTCGTTCTTGGAGCAACTGTAGCAAGTAACGACCTCTAGTATTCACGACTGTAAAGCTTCAAATGTGAGAAACTGTTCCAAACCGCCAACTTTCATCTCCAAAAGAGAGTCGGAAAAGTAGAAAGATAATCTGGTCCGTAGACATCGCTCATAAAATATTACTTGCCACGCTATAGTCTCAGAAAAGAAAGAGGTCATACTAGTATCTGTTTCGTTATTGCATGGCTCGGGTAAACAAATCATACGGGTACCGTCATCGACTTCGTGGAAGCGGTACTTCCCAAGCACTCGCCTCATCCCGTGAACTGTAGGTATCCGAAAAAATACATAGTGTGGACGGAGTAGGCGTCACGTGTGTAGGTATACATGTGACGTGAAGCATGTGTGATGTCGGTGTGTGTGCGGGCGCGGGCGGCGCGCGCGTGTGTGCGCGGGGCGGGGCCGGGGGCGGACCCGCGCCGCCGCTGCCCGCCGCCACGCACCGGCACTCGGCACTCGCACTCGCGCGACATCGCTGTTCCGCGCGCTCGCCTCAGTTCATTCCGCGCTCGCGAGCCGCCCGCGCCGCACGTCCGCGACGATCCCGCGCCACCCTCGCGACGACACAGTGCCGTGCAGTGCTCCCAAACTTTTCTATTCGAGCGATGCGAGTGCCGCGGTCCGGCCCGGCGATCTGAGCGAAAGGGTTGGAGTGTGGTGCTCAGCGGGCGGAGGGCGGCGCGAGGCCGCGCACGCGCCCGCCGGTGAACAGCGCCGCGGCTCCGCACACGCGTCTGCACCGGCACACGCGATGGACGACAAGCCGAGCGCCGGCGAGGAGCACTACAGCCTGCGCTGGAACAACCACCAGGCGCACCTGCTCCGCTCCTTCGAGGCTCTGCTGCACGCGGAAACCCTCGTCGACGTCACTCTCGTGTGCGCCGAACGCCGCGTCCGCGCGCACAAGGTGCTGCTCGGCGCGTGCAGCCCACTGTTCCGCAGGATCTTCAGCGAGAACCCGTGCAAGCACCCGGTGATCGTGTTGAAAGACTTTCAAGGATGGGAGGTGCAAGCCGTCGTGGACTTTATGTATCGCGGGGAAGTGTCGGTGGCGCAAGAGCAGCTAGGCACCGTGATCCGTGCCGGCGAATCGCTGCAAGTACGCGGGCTGGCGGATCAGGAGGCCCCGGAGCCTGTGGAGACAGAGCGGTCGCCGCCGCCGACGCCGCCGACGGGACAGACTGCTGCTTCGCCCCCGGCCAGCCCGCACAGCCCGCAGCCGCGTCGCAAACAGGCCAGGCCGCGAAGGCGCTCCGGCGAATCGGATACCCCAGAGAACCTGTCGATGCGCCGATCCCCGGGAGGGCTGAAGGCGGTGAGGCTGGCGCGCGGTCGCTCACCGCACAAGCAAGAACCAGAGGAGCCCGAGGCGGACCCGCCGCCGCCCCCGAGGATGTTCCCGCCACACC
>DWON01004713.1:0-15867 GCA_018251015.1 Phocides pigmalion okeechobee | reverse complement strand
AAATTATAATTTTAATATTTGTTTTGACCATCGATTCTTAGGGATTGTTTCAGGTACATATAAGGGGTAGGGCTAAACACACATAACTTTAATAGCCTGACTTCAAAACTTGTGACAATTATCTTATTTTTAAGCTAGTTACTCAAACCTTTTTTAGGGTTGATTATTGGATTAGAGTTTTATTCCACCACTAGATAAATTTAGATCATACTTCGCGTGTATTTACGGATATAGTTTCCTGATAAGTCGATTGATTACTTCATAATGTACCTCCTACGTATAAAATAAAGTATGAACACTTCGTTTTATTAAAAAATGTTAACTAGATGTACGTGTAACTTTTCATATTTTTAACTACGGTAACTGTTAAATTAATTAGTAACTATGCCTTCGTTTTTGGAACTACTGAGGATAGTACGTGATGATAGCAAACGGCCGAACAGCATGACATATTCTTTGGAAGTGAGAGAGGGCACTCGCATGTGACGCAAAATGCGTCGATAGTTTGTTCCCTTCTCGTCTCAGCGGAATAGTGATGAGGACCGGAGTTTCAGCGAAGGTGTCAGAAGAAACCAAGTGGCGCAAATATGTTCTTAGCACTCAGTAGTGATTTAGTCCGGGGCGTCCAAACGCCAAAATAATTTCATATACTTAGTCCTACCACCGATTGATGCCGCTGTGATAAATAAGCCCGTTCGTAACTCGCGCAGACAATTGCAATCGCTTTTTAATGCGGGAATACGGTCAGCATTCTTGGCACCACACTGCATGGGTATGGACTGCCTATAGATTGTTTCGCTTAGGATTTCAGTACAATTTTAATTTATCACATGTTATGTTTAAGTTAAATCAAAATAAAACCTATTGATTCTAGAAATAACATAGACACCATTAATAAATATAAGAAATCTTCGCCCAAATTAATGGTCTACAAAAAAGAAAGTAATCGGGAAAAGTTTCGACTTTACAGTAACAAAATGAAATGTCCCAATTTAAGTTTTTCGAATCATCAGTGATTTGATTTGTGTTAGATCGGGGTATATCTACTACTGTAATAAAAGACTATTTTGTCTTTTATTACAAAATGTTGTAGTAATCGAACAACTATAACTATGGAGTTACATAGGACCAGGAAATTGTCGTTGAAGCATTCGTTTACATATGCGTTACTATTACTTAAAACTAAGATGGTTACCTCATACATAAGACAGTCGGCACCCAAACATTCCACCCAAACATAAGAATTTCACACTAGAAATAGGAGTGACAGTGGTACATCGCCGGTCAAACCATACAGATTTTACAGGTAATTACAAAACTTTAAAAAACATTACAGGGGATGAAATCCCAGGCATTTTTTACTCCTGGCTAAAGAATATTATGAACATCGATACAAGTATGTAATAAACTGTATCTATATACATACGAATAATATAATATAACTCGAATAATAAAACTGTAACTTATCGCTGTCTGTCATGACAAATATATTTAAGAATTCATAATGGGGTACCTTTATATACACAAGAGAACACAAAAAAATGTTGTTTCATTTTGTCCGATTGTTTGTATGCCTGTATGTCTGTACGTTTGTGTGCCTGTTAACGGTAATCTCAAAAACGGCTCATCTGTTGAAATGCAATTTTCAGGATTATGTTCTGATGGGTTTTACTTAACATTTAGTGTTTTTTTCATTTAAATCAATTTAAATTTAAATCAAAAAAGTTTTGTCAATTTATGTAACTTGTAAATGAAGACGCGGGAAAAAACTCGTTTATAGTATAATTTCTTTGAAATTAATTACATCTCATATTCAATTAGATACATTCACATGAGTTCGCCACCAAGGGACAGATAGGAATCTAGATTGCCAATTTATTTAATTAATGTCATTAAATTTTATCTCAGTCATATTCAGGGAAAATACGTAAAGGGAGTTTTAGTCATTTGCGCAATCGTCAGTATTCAATATTATCTGTACCTCCAATAAAAAACATAAACATAATCGGATTTTTTTTTCGGAGTTTCCATTTTTAAATATATTCCAACCATATTTTTTATTATTTTAAAATTCTGGCCTAAAGCAGTATCTGATCTGTATCTGATGATACTAGTAGTTATCGCTAAGAGGAACATATTTGCAAAGGAATTGAAAATTCTCGTTTTTCATGAGTGATTGAAACAAGTTACAAATCTACCCTACTGTGTTTGCAAAGTTCCCCAAAAGTACGTATAAAGGGCAAACTGTACACAAAAGAAAACATGACATTTTACGAATGTTTTGTTCAATACTTTATTTTGGCGAAATTCAATTATAAACAAAAATTCTAAACTTTACGTAAAACCCAAGATTTCTACCAATTTCCAATATTCCTTTGTAGAGCCTTATGCTAACAAACAATAATAAACTTATCCCTTTCTGAAATCGCATTCGCAAAACTGTTATTGTGTTTACAAACGAAACTCAATATAGCCGTCTCTGATTTTCTTTCTATTATTGCAAGGAGGGGAACGAAGAGATTAAACAGTAAATTTTGACTAAATAACCTAAATATTTGAAATTGTTTATTTTTATTTACTTACAAAGTTCGTAGAAGTATTTTGCACGTTAGAGTAATTGCAAACACTTGTATCAAATGGGATGTTTAATAATTGAATCGAAGATTCTACAATGTTAAGCTATAATCTATCTATTAATCTCGATAGGCATAAGCTTAATTTGACAGGGAAGTTACTCTCAAAATTTGGCGTGAAACAATTCATACGTTCGGTTAAATCCATTAACTTTACATACAAGCATGGTAAACGTCTTGATTCTCGGGAGTAATCTTGTTTAGGGTTAGATGAATGTCTATGCAGCTAACACTTTAAATAAAATTGTCTGCACAATCAATTGCTAGTCTTCAATAAAAATAAAAATTTTAAAGAGTCCTTTCTTTTCTTTCCTACATTATTCAAGAACTATTTATCCACTTTCCATATTTCTATATTTATTTTCTATTCTAGTCTAGTTCTAAGTTTTACGTTAGCCGTTAATCATTATTACAATATTATCAATTCAATAATGAATAACAATTAGCACTAATAGAGGATTAATAGAATGTTATAGTCGTGGAAATAGTTTGGCGAGTGATATAAAAATAGATGTTCTTTAATACAACCCCATTTTGAGAAGCTAATTTATATGTGAAATGCTACATTTTTGGCATCGATAATAACTTCGTGCAGACTTAGGACGTAATAAATAAATAATTACGTAGGCTATGCAGATATTTATGTATGAATATTCAAAAGTTTTATTTTCCTTTTTTTTCAGAAGAGTTGCTATAGCATATAGACTACCTGACGTTAAATAGTCGCAGCCCATTGACATCCACGTACTACCCCAAACACGACCGAGATCCTATCTCAACATTCCTATCGAAACACAAGTAATGCTTTACGGCGGATTATGAGGGCGGCGGTTGTACCTCCCCGGTCGCGCTGTAGTTCTCCCACCTTTAAACTTTTACTTGTTGTGTCATTACTGTAAATTATTGTTATGTCATTTATTTGCATGGAAAGTTTCTTTAAATCATCAAATACGGAAATTTTCAGTTTCATAACTTTTCAGCTAAAATGTTCATTACAATTCTGTTTCTATTCTGGTAGAGGTAACGACGAGGCAAATTGACATCATTAGTGAGATACTTTTGAAAGTGCAACGTTAAATAGTGGAGTAATAACCTTTCATACTTTGAATGGAAGAATATTTAATTATCGCATCTGTTTTACGTGAGAAGAGCAGCAAACGAGCATGCAAACCACCTGAGGTTAATTAGTCGCAGCCCATAGACATCTACGTACAACCACAAACACGACTGAAATCTTATCTGAGCTCGAACGTAGATACGTTACTACTCCTGACGACTAAAATGGTCGCCTCGCTTCAAAATGTAACCGATCACCGCACCTCTCCAACCGAAACACAAGTAATGCTTCACGGCGGATTATTAGGGCGGTGGTACCTCCCCGATCGAACGCCTTTAAAATCAAACCTATACCATAAAAATCTCCATCTATAACATAAAATTTAATAAAACATCATCACTCGTAATAGTCCCACAAATATGTTATAAAGCTTAAAATATGAAGCTACGCATATCATGCACGAATAGTATATGGAAAGGTCAGTTTATTATTTGATCAGCTATTTTGAGCTACAGCTACATATCGACATAGTTGATACACATTATAATAGAGCGTATATTAATGTATGATCGCTCAGCATTCGTTACCATGATCGTCGACTATGCTACCTTAGTAACTCGAGAATGTGAGACGATGGGTTTCATAGGACTTTTGACGAAGTTGCCGCCTTTTTCATATTATGTGCACTAACATCCATCTCAATTTAAACATCTCTGAATAGTATCAAACATATAGTGAATATACGTAGAGTTATATAAGGAGAATAGCTGTTATGAACCTATGCCTGGTCGTCTTTCTTCTAAAGACATTCTTTAAACTAGAATTCAGCTAACCATTGCTACTTTGATAGATGAAATAGTGATGACACTGGATCGTTCTAGTACGAGAATGACTTCTGAAGTCTTTGTAGTCGTAATATGAGTCTCTCTTCTATACATATATTCTAAAACTGTAAATTTGGATAATTTGTATACATTCTTTTAATGCAATCTTTATTCCATACTGGAACTTTTATTTGCGCAAATAATCTGACATCTAAACAAATATCGTTATTTCGTTCATAAATGATACTCCTCTTTCCTCCATTATCACCGCTGAAGCTTATGTGATGGAAAACATTAAGAAAATCTCCTTCAATACATTTTTCATTTGCTTTGAGGAAACCCTAAAAGCGTTTGTATTTTTCCTCTACTTAAACACGTTTGATTGACATTTCTATAATGAGTAAAATATTTTTGATAAGGGTATTGAGGAAAATAACTCAAAGAATATTTGGTTATTTTATAAACGTGTATACATCTATTTGTATTAAAGGTTATATTTATGACATTAAGAACTGTTCGTAATGTACACCGCTTATTTTTTATATTATTGTATCGTTTAAGCGTTACGTGATTTATATTGAAACTCTTTGTGGTCTATATGTCACGTCGCTATCGAGTTGTCGGCTTACCATGGATTATAATTTAGTACTACACTATTAATACCGTCTATTACTGAAGTAAATAATAATATAACTTCAAAAACCAGAATGCGTACAGCGACAGATAGGTATCTTGTCTACTTAATCATTAGATGTCATGATTTTTTTCTATTACGCATACTTAAGTATTGAAAATTTGTTTTCGAAGAATTTCGTTTTCAATTTACGTTAAATAATCAAACATCGCATGTATACTGTTTTCAAAATAACTTTGTTTAAATACATGATATTCATTTAGTTTCGGCCGTTTCTCAATGAGGTTTGTTTCGTTTATTTTGAAATTGATGGCGCCATGCAAATAATTATTATACATTCATCCCTTTAACAAATACCAATCCAACCAATCCATCCTTTTTAATGAGTTCGAGCGTAGTATAAATAATGTTGGGGTAATACACTAATTGGCTATGTTACAATACTGGCCATAAAATTAATGCTGAATACCGCACGTGGATATCAAAGCAAAGTTTGCGGAATTAATGTCGACTACATTGACCGCTTTATTCTAACCTGTACCGTCTGAATCCAACAGTTTCCTACTGCCTCCTTCAACTTTCTTTTACGTAGACGCAACTCGTCAACATTTTTTACATAATAGTTTCCACCCGGCAGTGTACTTCTAGAGACTCATATAACATATATCGGTATATAAAATGCATCAGTACAGTCCAGTCGTATGTAGCATAGTTTGAATTAAGGCTCTGGTTACGTAGTTGCTATGTACAGTTGGTGGATGACAATTAACACGCAGGTTCGCGTAATAATTGATGCATACATCATGTTTGTAAACACACCAATCTAAATGCTATCGAGAATGTCAATTAACGTTGTTCCCGGTAGTGTTTGGATCTGCTAAAAGTGGAATACAATAGAAGAATATGTGTTTGTTACCGGATATTGTTACCGTTGTTACTTCTACTACTATTGTTGTAATTGTCATGTAGGTTATTATATTTGCCGTTTGTTTCTTAAATTTGTTAACAAGATTATGAAGTGATCGTTTTTTGCGGAATATGTATGCATTCTTTTAATATAATATGCATTCTCTCTGTATATATTTGTATATGGTAAGTGCCACTCCCGTCCATATAGGTACATCTGTGTCTATATAAAGAACAGAGTTCTGAACCTGACTCCTATCATACATGTGTTCCTACTATTCTGCCGTATAACTGGACGATGTTCAGAATTTTCTCCTGAAATAAATTGAACTTATTCAGGTTGCTTGATAATAAATTCTCATTTCGAGCGGAATATTATTATGATTCAGGCATCAATAGCTTTAGTTTAGGCAATTTAGCCGCTGTGTGACGGAATTTCATTAACTAGCTATCGGAGAGTGCTTCTGTCGAACTTTATTAAGTTCTCATTTAAGCTGTAACACGTCCAACACTTGTCTGTTGTGTGCGATAATTGAGATTATATAATAATAAATTCAGTCTATCTGAACCCATTCTCGGTCGAGCCAATACTGTGTTGATCGAACACCTAATAAACGTACATTGCCTACTTCTATATACATATTTAGATACACAATTTTGTATCCAAAATGAAACAAATATTCGTGCTCAGTGCACAAGTATGTATATATCTTGAGTCTCTAAAGAACGCTCATTAATGTTGCGTATCTAGTAAAAAAATTGAATATTGTGCAATAATGAGTAACCAGTTTCCTCTTACCTTACCTCTTTTGGTTATGCGGGTTACCGAGCAAAGGTTGGTAAACACATCTTATTTGCTTTACTGAGAACTAATAATGAGTATGAAGCTATGGTAACAAATTAGATTGTAAGGATAACATGTACGTAACTGACAGCTCAGCAGATCCTTATCTCATTAATACAACAAAACCGACGAGCAGAGAATCACGTCTAACAGATTTACAGTGATATATCACTCTCCAATCGAATTGATAGTAGTAGTACATAAATTAATAAAATGATTAACCGAACATATATTTTATAGGCCAATGCAAAATATTTTTTATTTCATACGCAACGAGATTTTGCTGTGTAATTTATGAGGGTTTTTACAAGCCACGATAATAATTTATCGATGAAAACGCTGTCAACTGACATACAGGTCACATATGAGTATGTGAAAACCTTGATAGAAATTACCCACGCGACGTCTAAATGTGTCGCTAGATAATAAATGAAACATATTTGGGTCTTGAAAATAAAAGACGTAAGCAAAATATAATGGACGGAATATAGAACACAGAAAATTGATTATTATTTTTTGATAGTAGCTGTTACCTGCGACTTCCTTCACGTGGCTTAAATTTTTACTTTTCTAATAATTTTCTTTCTAATAGCTTTCTCATGTATTTGTTTACCTTTGATTCATAAGAAAACTGAAAGCAGAAGGCAGTTAATTGCTATTTAATTTATTATATTTATAGTTATTAGTAACTTCTCAGTACAAAATATTGAAGTATAGGCATCGGAAAACAAAGTATAAAGTTTCCTAACACTACATATGACAAAATCACATAAAGTTAACCGAGTGACAATTTTAAATTTGACATAACACTTTATTTATCGACAAAATGAAATGTCAAATAAGTGAAGCATACCGCATTACAATTAAAACCGTATCCAATTTGGAAATGGATTAAGCCGTTTCTGAGGTTAGTACAAACGCAAAGACGAACAGACAAAAAATCTAAAGACCATTCTTATTGTTATTGTGTAGACAGCGATCTGTTACATTTGTTTGTATATGTGCTATACCCGAGGTTGGATAAAGTGTATGTATATAAGTACATATAGGTAAGATTGCGCAACATATACTATCTACTCAAATGGCAAACAAAAGTAAAGGTAAAAATAAAGGTGGACTGTGGATGCTGTGAAAGTATTATAACACCTAAATAGTAACGTATTTACAAAATGTGTCAAGTTATCTTGATGACGGGTTATTTCCGAAGAACTCTTAACATTTTCCAGATCTCTTATTAGAAATATGAAAAGATATATTCTCATGTTATATTTCATGACCGACGTTACCTTAACAACACATTATTGTTTGATTCCACGCACAATCAAAATGGCAAGGTTCGGATGGGTAAATTTCTCGTATCTACGTAAGCAATATAAAGATCTTTCCGTGTACTTATTTTTAGCCGCGATTTGTTTTTTTCTGATGACGCAACTTAATGAATTGTTTTTTTTTTGTATTTGAAGTAACAATCGACAATCCTGTTTACCAGATGGTAAGTGGTCACCGCTTATAGACATCAATAGCCTACCTCGCATAGAGCTAGCGACTCGTATGACGTCAATCACGTATGCGTTGTTACATCTAAAGACGAAGATGGTCGCTTGGGACGTGAGCCGTCAACCACATTTGGCTGAAATGCAAAGAGGCTTCATGCTACAAGTAAGTCTTACAATGTAAGTAAGTCTTACAATAGTACTTCTCAGGACAAACCATACAAGTTCCATCAGTTTGCAGAAATATGCACATGACTTTTATCAATCAATCCTTACAAACCAATTTGAACCAAAATTGAACCAATACTTCCAGAATTGAAGGCCGAACTCAATACAACTGGGCGTAGAATAATTAAACTTTATAATTGTAATTGGAGTGAATGAGGATTCCAAGGCTTGAAATTTTCGGGAAGATAACTTAATGCAATTCTCTCCTGAACTCCCACGAAAGTGCTACAGTAGGCTAATTACGTAAAATCGTTAATGTACCCTTGAAATAGGGTCCCACGGGTTAACTTCCAGTGATTACAGGTTCGGAATGCTAGGAGACTTCTAATTAATCTAAAGGATATATCGAGGTAGGTCAAACATTACTAGTAACATCGTGAGGTAATTAAAGAACCTTCATCTAAAGTATATAGCTCCGTTAATGACGGGATTCGAATTTAATGTTGTGGATATATGTATATACGATGTAACAGATTTTATAGCTGACAATAGCGTATAGACTCACCAATTAACAAAAATTAAAAACCACGTCATCTCTGAACACGTACTCGGACGAATCTGTTACTGCCATTAAAAGTGGCTGTCAATCAACCTCGTTGACAGAGACTACGAGTAGTAATTACGAACATGCTAAAGCTACTGGAGACTTTTACTGCATTTGTTCATGAAAATAAATAAGTTATTACTATAGATAGAATTTGTTACATAGTCATTCTTTAGCATATTCATCATAAACCTATTGCTTACCCATTGATGGGCTCGAATATGCGTGTGAGACGACCATGTCAATACAGTATTCAATTTATCCAATACTCAGTTTAAGTGTATGTACTAAAGCTTCGATGGTTTTCTTCGATGTTCTACAGTCTGTTAATTATTTTCTCTATTAATTCTTTATTCTACTCTCTATTATTTCATTTCCGTCTGTCTATTGAAAAGCTTAAGGACCATCTATTCGATTTATGAAATTCTTTGTTATTGTGGTAGCAAACCACCCAGAAATCGGTGCATCGTTCCAAAGGTAGTCTGTTGTGACCGTTACTTTAGCGATTAGACCTTTTATTATGTATGCCAATATGTTTTCATATGTTTTTGTACCTTTTTTTGTAGTATGTATAAAAAGACATACTATATTATATCTGTATTAATTAATACTGTATTTAATTTGTTCCCAGTCTGCACTTCATCCATCCAAGCCGGTAATAAGACAGGCTCTGAAATACGGCACGACTTTCCGGAAATAATAAATCTTAACACGCAAACCTTTTCGCGTAAATCGATTGCCGCATTCGTTACGATCCACTGTCCCGTTGCCGTGTCTCAGTTTGAGAATTGAGATTTGAAATTCGATTGAACTAAATATATGGATACAATTTTTAAAGGTATTGGTATCGTTCCAGAACTGATAGAAACTAGATCGTATAGTATTTTCATATTACTTACAGTTAGCTGATTCTCTTCATATTGACTATGCGGTTGGTAACTGAATAGTTGTTCAGTTGTTTTGCAAAACTATGTGGCAAGTTGGAATCTGTTTGAATTTTATAATCCAGGTATTGCTTTTATTAACATAGTCACTCTTTATTTACGTAGGAATAATTGAAAAACTGATGTCGATTTGGCAAAATGCTAATTCGAAAATAAATAATATATTAATATATAATATCATTAATGTAAATATCATATTGCCAAACTGACATATTATCTTTTCACGTAATACGTAATTTGTTTAAAAGTTTATAATTTATACATAAAATGTAACAAAGCGTTAAGTTTTCGTATTGAGACAAGACATTCAATATTATTGTCAAAAATTCATTCTTATACTCTAAACATTTCATCAATATTTAATTCTTGTTTCTGTGAAATTTACAAATGTAGATGTGCCAATATATCACTATGTGAGCGATAAAAAGTATTATGTTTATTGTATTTCTATAGAAACGCCTGGAAAGTGGTTTCGTAAATAAAATATCCAGGAGGAAGTCTCGGGTAGAATGAATCGCTCAAGATACGGATGCGCTAAATGTTTGTTTGAATTTTTCAACGTAACTTGTACGTTCGGCTTAGAAAGGTGACGAAGACGAATGGGTGAAAATTACACAGTGTGTTACGTGCATGTTTCACTGAGATGAATCTAATAACTTTGTGAAAAACGACGCAACATTTATGGGGAAATACGCAAAAAGTTATACGGTGTTTTCATTTTGTGTTATTATTATTCCACCATTTATGTTTTTCTTACTGCCCGGATATTATATGGAAATAATCATATCCGCTTTAGTATTCGAATTTTACAAAAAAAAAAAGATAAATAAATAATATTTTAGTCTGCTCGACAGCCCCGGCGCTAACAACCCACGTACCTACCTAATTTTGACGTACTGACTGCAAATCTATTTTATGTGCTACTGGAAACGGATCTATCCATGCAACAGGAGGATGCCTAAAGCAACTTTTCCCAATATTGGTATTGAATATGAATCAGTAGCTAATCCGTCTGTCGGATAAATAAATAATGCTTCCTGCAATCATAATCGAAACCTCTGTATCATAGTCACATACACTAGTACAATAAAAACCTGATCCAAAAGAGAAATTAAAGCTAATTCTTTTAGATATCGGGGTGGCGAGGAATCTAAACGGGAACTCTCGATTTCGATAGTTGTACCACGCATGACAATAACTGCTGTGGGACCTCCGCCAAGACTTAACAAAAACCATAAATGTATGATAATGAAGATTGGCTTACCATAATGAAGATTGGCTTACCCTTCAAAAAATTTGAATTGCCAGTGATATTTAGCTAGACGCGGTCACCAGTCCAACTCTTCACCGCAATCCGTGTTGCCTAACTTTGTCGAACTACACAAACCGTGGTTGCCCGCTATTTCTCACTTATTACTGCTATATACAGCCATCGTGTTGTGGTTTGGAGGGTATGGTAAGTAAAGTTCGTTCCAACTCGGTCCTCACGGGACCAACCGTGATCAACCTCAGGTCTATTTATACTTGGTTTAAGTTTTCCATCCACTCAGTACTGTAGAGTTGTAAAGCATTCTCCAGATCGTCCATAATACACGCATGAGTATATGAGCATGAGTATGGTATAGTGTGTACGAACCCACAAGTGGGATATTCAGAGGATTGCAACTAAATTTGTTCAAAGCAGCAGTTACTGATGCCATTATGTAGCAGATACTTTTAAAGCTTATTCATAGTTTACACCAACCGTTATTCTTATCACTACCAATGTACAAAAGTGGAATGTTTTCGTTTCTTTGTTTGTGTTTCTATTGCGACAGCTACGGATTTAATCTAACTTATTTTTTTATAAATTGAGTTCCTAAACCTGCATTTTCCTCACAGATTGTGTATTATCACGGTATATTATATCGTAACTAGACGAGTAAAAATGATAAAAGGTAAGGTAATCACTTTTTTAAATAACATATTTAATTTATTTTCGCGTAAAACCTGCAAACTACTCGTAACTCTAGTTAGATAAAAATATAATTATTTTAAGTAATTATTACATAAAGCAAGAATATTGTATAGTTTTCAGGATATAAATTACATATACGATCGAATCATGTCGTAAATTTTCGAAAACTACGACTCAGTTATAAAATAAAAAGACTTTCTAAACGTATTTCAGTTCCAATAAAATACAATATCTAATAGAAAAGTCACTCGAAATGCACTCCTGTATTTCCTTGTGGTTTCGAGTTATCAGTTGTATGTTTCATCTGAAACGTTGCAAAAATGTTTATAAGATATTTTTCTGCTTTGGAGTTGGATAATATATTTAAATTCAAATGGATATTCTTGTAATCTGCTATTTTTCTATAACGATAATAAATAGGTACTTTTAGAAATAGCTCCAATAGTGACGGGTTTAACTTTTGAAATCTAGGAAGATTTTGAAACAAACATTTTGAAAATAGAATAAATTTGATTAAAATCTGTTTAGATCCGTTCTTTTAAGAATATATTATGGTGCACACTTTTTTATTACTTTACGTAGAAAACTAGCTAGGAGTCCAATATTTGATCTCAATAGTTGTATAAGTGGTCAATGCCGTCCATGCAATTCTGAATCAACTGACGTCGTTCACAAATGCTTCCTAAGGGCTACGACGGTCGCTTGATATGTAAGTTAGTCTAGAAATCTATAAGACGATAGTGCTTTACCCAAACGTATAGGTTCTTCCATTTTACAAATTTCGGATGCATTGCAATCTGAGAAATATGTTGTTATAATACTAATACAAAACATAATCTATCTATCTATATCTGTACAAATAACAAAATTGTTACTGATCGCTGTTGTATAGGAAAGATATATATGAAAACTATTTTTAGGGGCATTTATTAACACTAAAGAACCAAAGACAGTTATTGTTACAAAATTGTCTGTTTGATTATTTATGGGCGCTAATCTCAGAAACGTCTCAACCAATTTCGATACGGTTTCCACTAAAAATGCTCTAAGCTTCACTTAAAATTTAGTTTTCGTTTATATTCTTCAGTTTATAAATAAAAAGATTGTGTGCTGTTAGGAAATCTAGAATATCCCGTAAAGTGAACGTGGACGAGGCAGCAGTTAGTGTAGATTATAATGACATTAGCATCTATCAACAGTTTCCCCCACCACCGTAGTTTATCCGTGACCACAAACCACGAAACTGGTTCAATCAGCAATCAAAAATAAAAAAACCGTGAGTACCAAGTACAAAGTAAAATGTATAATCTCCGCGATGATATATGTTAAAATCTAGATTATAATGCTTAGTATAACAGAACAGAGATAAGAGAATACACGTCGATCTTTAATGGTATCCTTGCTTTGATTACGGGATCATTCCACTAGTAGCGTTAGTGGGAACCCATTTCACAGAAGTTATAAAACCGCTAGGTCTCAAACAAGGTTTTAACGACTGTTATCTAATGACCCTATGACGACGATGACTTAGTACTTTACGTGTTCTAAAAAATCATAATAAAACTACGGTAAGGTTGAACTAAAATCCATTATTCCGCTTTAAAATTGATATGTTAATAAAATATACAGCTTTTCGATTTTATTTATGGAGTGTTTTTATTTTTCGTTTAACTTTCTAGAATATATTTAAGGTTGTGGTAGTCTAGTGGTAAAATTTCGGCCTTCCAGGTTCAAATCCTTGCTAGGCAGGGCTTGTTTTACAAAGTTTTAACGGTGAACGAATACATCTGGAGAAAACTTTTAACGGTGTTCCAAAAAAAATACTAATTTGTATAAAGTAAATCAATTTAAAAGGTGGTAGAGACGTTAGAGCTCGCCCGAGGCGGCACCACCGCTCCTTTCATAACTCGCTGTAAAGGAACATGTTCTTCATGTATTGTGTTTCGATTGGGGAGGTGTGGTTGCCGGATACACATTATTGGAGGCGATAATCTTAGTCCTCAAAAGTAGGAACGCATTCTATTTGAGATTGGTCGTCCATGGGCTCGCAGTGATCACTTAACATCAGGTGGCCTGCATGCCCATTTCTTACTCTTTCACTGTAAAAAAATATAAACTTACGCTCACACTAATCTCCTACGTGGCAATATTAGAACTCGATATGAAGTAATTGAGTAGATATATTGCGATGAGGTTTATTAAAAATTGCCTTTTTATAAGTATCTTCTGTAAATATTATAATACAAGGTCCCATCGCGTCTATTTGTCTGTTCGTGATAAACTCAAAAAGTACTGGAAGGATTTTCTCACGTTTTTCAATAACAGGTAAAGTGATTCCCGAGCAATGTTTTAGTGCATAATTAGTTAAGTATTTTTGTGAATTGGGCGAGAAATTAAATAATCACTGGATACATGTATGCGTAGGTTATTTTATGATTTTAGGATTATGTAAAATAAACGCGGACGAAGTCGCGTGCACGACAAGTTGAATATTAAAGAGTAAAGCGACTAACAGACTCAGAACGAAACACAGCTGAAACCGCTAAACTTAGAATTCAGTAATTTTGCACACAGGATCTTTATAAAGCATAAGCGAGCAGTGAGAAATAAAAGGAATTTTGGAAATTCCGGTCCAAAGAGGTATTGAAACTTTGTGTGAATGTATTGTTACATTAATTTCTGTGTGAGTAAAAACTAGTTTTATAAGCAATTACAGTATACTTTTTATCGTCTCAACCCAAATATTTACGAATGATATCTGATTCACGGATAATTGTGCGCTCCATATAACGAGGTATTTGTTTAAGATAACGTCAATAATGAGAGTTCCGTATTTATTTTGGCGGAAGTTCTATATTATTTGTAAGATAATTATCTTCCCACACACAAATAATGTTGGAATATTGTGATAAATTCATTTATCAATATAATGCGCATTATTATTAATATAACGCGATTTATAGGCGCTAGATGATAGAAATTGTAGTCTGTATTACGCCACTCTCTGTGCTTGGGTGGTGATTAGGATACGTGATTAGCCACCTAACCTTATCTGTCGGATGGTCGTAATCCGTATATACTAAAGCGTAGGCCCATAGAGCCTCTGATAAGATTTGACGACTGCCATTTATTAATTAAAACCGGGAACTGTTGCTACCGTGACTTTTGATTCGCGGAATCATGTATGAAATATTCCCATTAACAGACATCCAGTTTCCGACCACGAGCGACGTAGCTCAAGTTTGTCGATCGCTTTGGATATTTAGTTATGTTTATTAGTTACCAATGGAAACTTAAGCAAGAAGTATTAACAACATATCTAACTATTTAGTCCCCTTGTGGTCCCCTTGTGGTATATGTAATCATCCAATTATGATTCGCTGTTCATAAAAATAGTTTTGCAATTTTTTTATTTTATTTTTTATTTTCCCATTATAAGGCTTTGCACTTTAATCATACAGAAAACATCCACATAGAAGAAAAGGATATAGGTCCCTCAGGATAGTCGTATCATAACTATACATTATCCATAAACAGAATACATAAGTATGCAATAAGTCTGATATACTTTTTGGTGCTTTAATAAATATATTCTTTGTATTTTATACAACAGCATGTACAGGGCACTAGTCGTAATTTTGTTGTTCTAGTGACTTTACTTTGAATACTTATAGAGATTAGGGAAAAATATATAATTGACAATTTGTGAGAATAATACAAACATATCCGGATATATGTAATTGGAGGCGACCATCTTAGTCCTCAAGAGTAGGAACGCATCCGCGTCCATCCTTAAATAGAAC